>CAUYON010055900.1:0-81238 GCA_963573935.1 Arctocebus calabarensis
GAGTTTTTTAATGCCTGAAATTGAGTGGAGACAGCTTTCCACCTTCCTCAAAAGAATCTCATTTTATACTTTTTTTTAACTTTCAAATAGCATTTTAACTTTAAATTTATAGAGAAATTTCTAAATAAATTGCAAAATCCAAAAAAAAAAAACAAAAAAAAAAGTAGATTGTGATTTTTTTGTCATTTCACGAGTCATAAGCATAGGAAGTCTAATATTAACAAGCATATGTAGGCCCCAGCATAGAACATGGCAGTAGCCAATGTACTTTAGGGCTTTTATTTTAACCTCAGGTCTTTTGGACTTCCTGTGGCAGATGGTGACAATAGGAAAAACACTCAAATTCCAGGTAGTAATAATGGATCCATCTCTGGCCATATTGTGAATGTGATAAACAATTTTGTACCCAAAATCACGGAGTGTTTCAATCCAAAACATACCATGATCTCTGAGGTTTTTCTAAAGAAAATGAACAAGGAGTTGGCTATAGTTAGGTTACTCAGAATGAAAACAGTGGACTCTGAATTGCTTCCCAAGAAGCAATTCCCCAAGATTGCAAAACCTGGAAAAAAAAGATTACTCCAAATTTTAAATCCACATACACCATTCTATTATTACCCAACACTTAATATGCACACCCCAAAATAGAAGAATCTGCATAAAAACTTATGTTGTGATATAGGTATTTCATTAAAGAACTAAACTCAAAATTCATCCCTTATGACTAACTCTCCTAAAGATTTATTTCTAAGATGTGTTTAATCTTAAGTACTTTTCAAATTCTGATGGTTTTCTTTATGTATCTTTACTGTATGTTAAGGCCCACTGTTTATATGCTATGCCTACTCTAATATTTTTTCACATTTTGGGTTGGAATCTAATAATATCTTATTTTTAAAAGCAATGTCTTACAATGCTAACTAATTTAACACGGTAGTCATTGGACAATGCATCTCTTTTTTTCCTCAATGAAGCAGAATGTTTTAATATAAAGCGTGTAAATGCTCCTAAACTCAAAAGATAATAAATTTTTTTTTCACTACATAAAAGTCTGGGTTCTCTTCAGAATCCAAAACATGTTCATGAAAGGATATGTGGCGGAGAAAACAGTGAGAAATATCTTAATTATAACACATGGAAAAAAAAAAAAACAGAAGGGCTGAGGTTCATGTGTAGCTGGAGGTGAACATAAATAGCAAAGAACTACAGACAATTAGAAAATAATAACAGAATCAATTGTGTAGGCTGGAAACTCAGTCCTCTTTGCAACATGAATAATTAGAACCATCTCTACATGTAGCTATTTTCTATCTCTTACATGGAGCTGCAAACTCACCCCAACAGGAATAGTTACTGCTAATTATAAAACACCTAGAATACACCTAGTGCTGCCCTGTTTGTCCTCTTCATACATAAATGTCAACATAAACTGTGACTTATAAAGCCTCCTCGGTTTTACTTAAAAAAATGGGCCTGGGCAGCATCTGTGGCTCAAAGAAGTAGGGCGCCAGAGGTGGTGGGTTCAAATCCAGCCCCAGCCAAAAACTGAAAAAAAAAAAGGCGGCCTTATTAGGGCCTTATGAGGACAACAACTCATTTGTGTCAATTATAAAAAGTGAAAGTGATAATAAAGAAAAATTCCCTCAAATAGGACTCTTCAATTGAGAAAAAATTTAACTTAATGTACTCCCCATAGAATTATACTTCCAAATTATACCGTGAGAAAACCATTAGATTTTATAAAAGCCATTCTTACAATCTCTGAATAGGACATATAAGGAATACTTCATATATTTTGGAAGAAGTAAATTATATAGTAGGTCTAGAATGAGAAACAATAAACAACAAAATTTTCATTAAAAAATTTTAAACTGGCTCAGTACTTGTAGCACAGTGGTTAGACTGCTGGCCACATACACCTGGGTTGTGTGGTTTGAAACCAGCCTAGGCCTACTAAACAACAATGACAACTACAACAAAAAATAGCCGGGTGTTGGAGGTGGAGGGTTTAAACCCAGCCCTGGCCAAAAACTGCAATAAATAAATAAATAGCTGGGTGTTGTGGCAGGTGCCTGTAGTCCCAGCTACTTAGGAGGATGAGGTAAGAGAATCGCTTACACCAAAGAGTTTGAGGTTACTGTGAGCTGTGACTCCACCACATTCTACTGAAGGTGACATAGTAAGACCCTGTCTCAAAAAAAAAATTTTTTTTTTAAACTAGGACCATAAGATTTTAGAGAAAAGAATTCAATGTATAGCAGAGGAAATATACTTACAGAATCTTTGAGTTTCTATTTTGCAAGTAAATTATCGACATTTTTGAAATTGCCTGTTTTTTCCAATATATTTCTTTTCAAAATAGGTGCACACTAACAAACACAATAGAAGTCTGCACATCCTCTTAAAACTCTTCTTTAGAGCAATGCACTTCTATATTACACTCCATGTAAATAAAAAATGAAAGTATGTATGTGTTTTACAGGCCAGAGAGTCTACATGTTCAAAGAAAAATGTTAGATACATTTTTTTGAAAGAGGGTCTCATGATGTCCCACAGTACCATGGCCTCAGCCCAGCTCACAGCAAAATCAAACTTAGGGACTGAAGAGATCCTCCTGCCTCAGTCTCCCATGTAGCTGGAACTAAAGAATCACTACACCAGTCTAACTGTTCTATTTTTAGTAGAGACAGGGTCTCCTTTGCTCAGGCTGGTCTTGAAATACCTCCAGTGATCCTCTTACCTCAGGTTCTCCCAGTGCTAGGATTACGGGTATGAACCACTACACCTAGCCTGCAGGATAAAATTTTGTAAACAGTAGTTCAAGATGCAGAAATAACTTTGGGGGATTATATACCTATATAATCTTCATTATATCCATCTTAATGGCCATTCATTTATATAAGGAATAAAAATATAAACTATGGGAATATTTTTCAAGGTTACTTGAAGCCTATTAGAATAAAAGTCATTAAAGATGTTATTTCTCTCTGTTGCTCAATCATGTTACCATCTATTACTTAGAACCTTGAATAAGGTTGGATAGGGTAATGTTGGTGGTGGGATAACACTTCATTCTGTGCACAACACTCTTAAAAACAATTTTATTTATTAAAACAAATCAAGTTCACACATAAAAAGCATTTCCAAATCCATTCTACTTTATTACTTCAATATGTGCTTAGTAAAACAATTTACTTCACAAAATAAATTTTTTTTTTTTACTTTAACATTTTTAACTGCAATTTTTTTTTTCTTTGAGACAGAGTTGTAATCTATCACTCTGATTTGACAGCTGTGGCATCATCAAAGCTCACAGCAACCTCAAACTCTTGTGTTTAAGCAATCCTCCTGCCTCAGCCTCCCAAGTAGCTGGGACTATAGGCCTATACCACTATACCTGGCTATTTTTTCCATTTTTTAGTAAAGACCAGGATCTTGCTTTTGCCTAGGCTGGTCTCACCTCCCATTGTGCTAGGATTACAGAAGGGAGCCGCTGCATCCAGCCAAAATCAAAATATTTCTAACCATATAGAGACAAATATTACTCAGAACACCTACCTTTGAAATAATAGCAGTCTTATAAGTCACTGACAAACAGATTTACTTAACATATCTTATATTTATGTGCCCTTAAGATTCCATGGAAGAATCTATGAATGATGCCCACCTAATTCAACAGGGTTTCTCATACTTGTGATGCAGCAAAAACTGACCACATATTTTCACACAAATTCTAAAAATGAAGGCACAGCATCAAGTAACTTGACAGTTAAATTATGTCAATATATAACTTCCAAAAAAATCTAACTTTTTAATGCAAAAAATATAATTTGAATGTAAATTTAAAAATCACTGCCCTGCTCCTATTAAATGTATATATATATAAATTGTCCAATAATTTTAACACTAGATTCTTCCCTATAATTAATACTCTGCTTTTATACAATTATACATCTTGTAGAGTTTCTCTCTGTTCTGAATTCTCTTAAAGTCTGACCAACTTATGGAAGGTTCTTGTCCTATGCAAAAAGGGATTTTTTTTCTGGCAATAGAAATAAAGGTATTGTAATACTCTTTATAGTCATATGGTTTTCTCAGTATCAACACTTTGGTGCACTCTAAGACTTTTACTTTCTGAATAGTATTTTGACAGTTTTTACATTTTTATCACTACCACCCAGTATGACTCTATTAAGTAATTGTGCCTTATTAAAGGTTTTCCCACTTTCTTTACATTTGTAGGATTTGTCTCAAGTATGAATTCGCTCATGTACAGTAAGGTAAGAGCACCAAGTAAAGGCTTTCCCATATTGTTCACATTTATATAGTTTCTCTCAGGTATAAATTTTGCTCAAGAATTGGTTAAAGGCTTTCCTACATTCTTCACTTTAGTAATGTTTCTCTTCAGAATGTATTATATTCAGTAGGGTATAAGCACCACATAAAGGCTTTACCACGCTCTTCACATTTGTAAGGTTTCTCTTCTATGATTTTTGTTATGTACAGAAAGGAGTATCGGTTAAAGACTTTGCCACATTCTCGACACCTGTAGGGATTTTTTTTCTGGCATGAATTCTCTTATGTACACTAAGGCTTGAGCTGCGGTTAAAAGCCTTGTCACATTCTTCACATCTGTAGGGTTTTTCTCCAGTATGAATTCTCTCATGAACAGTAAGGTATGAATAATGATTAAAAGCTTTGCCACATTCTTCACATTTGTAAGGTTTTTCTCCAGAATGAATTCTCTTATGATTAGTAAGGTTTGAACTGTGGTAAAAAGCTTTGTCACGTTCTTCACATTTGTGTGGTTTCTGTCCAGTATGAATAAGTCTCTTATGTATACTAAGGCTTGAGCTGCGGTTAAAAGCTTTGTGACATTCTCCACATTTATATGGTCTCTCTCCAGTATGAATTCTCTTATGAATAGTAAGGTCTGAACAACGGTTAAAGGCTTTGCCACACTCTTCACATTTATATGGTTTCTCTCCAGTATGAACTCTCTTATGATTCGTAAGGTCTGAGGAACGGTTAAAGGTTTTTCCACATTCCTCACATTTGTAGGGCCTTTCTCCAGTATGATTAATTCTTTTATGTATACTAAGGCTTGAGCCATGGTTAAAAGCTTTGCCACATTCTTCACATTTGTACGGTTTCTCTCCAGTATGAATTCTATGATGTTTAGTGAGATCTGAGCATTGATTAAAGACTTTGCCACATTCTTCACATTTGTAGGGTTTCTCTCCAGTGTGTATTCTCTTATGTTTAGTAAGGACTGAGCAATGAATAAAGGCTTTGCCACATTCTTCACATTTGTAGGGTTTTTCTCTGGTATGAATAATTCTTTTATGTAGATTAAGGTTTGAACTATGGTTAAAAGTTTTGCCACATTCTTCACATTTATAAGGTTTTTCTCCAGTGTGGATTCTGTTATGTATACTGAGGCTTGAGCTACGATTAAAACCTTTGCCACATTCTTTACATTTGTAAGGTTTTTCTCCTGTATGAATTCTGTTATGTATACTGAGGCTTGAGCTACGATTAAAAGCTTTGCCACATTCTCCACATTTGTATGGTTTCTCTCCAGTATGAATTCTGTGATGTTTAGTGAGGTCTGAGCATTGATTAAAGACTTTGCCACATTCTTCACATTTGTAGGGTTTATCTCCAGTATGAACTCTCTTATGTTTAGTAAGGACTGAGAAATAAATAAAGGCTTTGCCACATTCTTCACATTTGTAGGGTTTCTCTTTGGTATGAATAACTCTCTTATGTAGATTAAGATTTGAGATGTGGTTAAAAGCTTTGCCACATTCTTCACATTTGTAAGGTCTCTCTCCAGTATGAATTCTCTTATGAATAGTAAGGTCTGAGCAACGGTTAAAGGCTTTGCCACATTCTTCACATTTGTAAGGTTTCTCTCCAGTATGAACCCTCTTATGGTTTGTAAGATCTGAGCAATGGTTAAAAGCTTTCCTACATTCCTCACATTTGTAGAGTTTATCTCCAGGATTGATTCTTTGATGTTCAGAAAGGTCTGAGTAGTGCTTAAAGGTATTCCCACATTCTTCACATTCATAGGATTTTTCTCTGGGATCGATTCTTTCATGTATACTAAGGTTTGAGCTGTGGTTAAAAGCTTTGCCATAATTTTTACATTTATACCATTTCTCACCAGTATAAGTTATCTTATGATTAGAAAGGCTTGAGCAGGATTTTAAGACTTGGTCACATTCTTCACATTTGTAAGCTTTCTCTCCATTGTGAATTCTCATGTGCTTAGTAATATGTGAGCACTGGCTAAAAGCTTCCCCACATTCTTTACAAGATTTCTCTACAGTATGTCTCATCCTATGTCTATTTAGATTTAACAAGTTTTTGAAAACTTTCAAACATGTACTACATTGGAAGATTTTGCTATGACCAGTTGCTGAACATTGGTTAGATTCATTATAATAACTGCTCTGCTTCTTATACTCATCCACCTTTTCCCAGTCTTTCCTTAAGTTTAAATCCTTAAGACCACAGCTTCTATAGCTTCGCAGTAACACTCTCTGGAATGAAACATTTATTCCCTGCTCTGGCAAATGGTCTTGGGTGGAAGGAGAAGGCACAGCTGAAAGAAAGAAAAAAAACAACAACAAATTAGCCCACTGATTTCCTTTTTTAAGAATCTGATGTATCGGAGTTTTTTTACTGTATTCATGATATTAGCTATTTTGAGTTAAATAAAAGCAGAGAAGAAGAAAAAAATCTGATGAATTCACTTTATAAATTTAATATGTGAAATTATACCAGGCACATTAGCAAAATGGCATAATACAATATACAGACTCTAAATAAATCTAACAAAACTATATTGACTGAATTGATCTGTGGGAACTCTAAAAATCAAATAAGAGTTTGCAGCACACCAGGTAAGCACAATGCCAAGAGCGACATAGAAAGGAAAGAAAAGTTTGTTATGTTTACCCACCATCGTCTCTTCTTTTTAACACAGCCTAGGGTATATAGAACTTCCAACTTCCAGCTTCTGCCTCAAATAAGAAAGAAAATAGTGACACCTGGGCAGTGCCTGTGACTCAGTGGGTAGGATACCAGCCCCATATACCAAAAGTGGCAAGTTCAAACCCAGCCCTGGCCAAACTGCAACAAAAAAAATAGCAGAGCTTTCTGGTGGCCACCTATAGTCCCAGCTAGTCGGGAGGCTGAGGCAAGAGAATCGCCTAAGCCCAGGAGTTGGAGGTTGTTGTGAGCTGAGATGCCACAGCACTCTACCGAGCGCGATAAAGTAAGACTCTGTCTCTACCAAAAAAAAAAAAAAAAAAAAACAGCATAGCACTGGCACAAAAACAGAGAGGTAAATGTATGGAGCAGAATAGAGAACCAAGACATGAACCCAGCTACTTACCGTGATTTGATCTTTGACAAGCCAATTAAAAACATTCAGTGGGGAAAAGATTCCCTATTTAACAAATGGTCCTGGGTGAACTGGCTGGCGACCTACAGAAGACTGAAACTGGACCCACATCTCTCACCATTAACTAAGATAGACTCTCATTAAATTAAAGATTTAAACTTAAGACATGAAACTATAAAAATACTAGAAGAAAGTGCAGGAAAAACTCTTGAAGAAATTGGCCTGGGTGAATATTTTATGAGGAGGACCCCCTGGGCAATTGAAGCAACATCAAAAACACACTACTGGGATCTGATCAAACTAAAAAACTTCTACACAGCCAAGAATACAGTAAGTAAAGCAAGCAGACAGCCCTCAGATGAGAGAAAATATTTCCAGGTTATGTTTCCAACAAAGGTTTAATAACCAGAATCCACAGAGAACTCAAATGTATTAGCAAGAAAAGAACAAGTGATACTATCTAAAGGTCGGCAAGGGACTTGAAAAGAAACTTCTCTGAGGAAGACAGGTGCATGGTCTACAGACACATGAAAAAATGCTCATCATCCTTAATCATCAGAGAAATGCAAATCAAAACTACTCAGAAATATCATCTAACTCCAGTAAGATTAGCACACATCACAAAATCCCAAAACCAGAGATGCTGGTGTGGATGTGGAAAAAGGAAACATTTCTACATTGCTGGTGGGAATGCAAACTAATCCGTTCCTTTTGGAAAGATGTTTGGAGAACACTTAGAGATCTAAAAATAGACCTGCCATTCCATCTTACAATTTCTCTACTAGGTATATATCCAGAAGACCAGAAATCATATTATAACAAAGATATATGTACCAGAATGTTTACTGCAGCCCAATTCATAACTGCTAAGTCATGGAAGAAGCACATGTGCCCACTGACCCAAGAATGGATCAATAAATTGTGGTAAATATTTATGGGTAAATATTTGTGGGAATATTATGCAGCCTTAAAGAAAGATGGAGACTTTACCTCTTACATGTTCACATGGATGGAGCTGGAACATATTCTTCTTAGCAAAGTATCTCAAAAATGGAAGAAAAAGTATCCAATGTACTCAGTCTTACTATGAAACTAATTTGGCTCGGTGCCTGTGGCTCAACAGGCTAAGGCGCCAGCCACGTACACCTGAGCTGGCGGGTTCGAATCCAGTCCAGACCGGCCAAACAACAATGACGGCTGCAACCAAAAAATAGCTGGGCGTTGTGGCAGGCGCCTGTAGTCCCAGCTACTTGGGAGGCGGAGGCAAGAGACTCGCTTGAGCCCAGGAATTGGAGGTTGCTGTGAGCTGTAATGCCACGGCACTCTATCCAGGGTGACAGCTTGAGGCTTTGTCTCAAAAAGAAAAAAAAAAGAAACTAATTTATAGCGTTCATATGAAAGGTATAACCCAATTATAGCCCAAGAAGAAGGGGAAAGGGGAGAAGGGGGGGGGGGTGAGAGGAGGGTGGGTGGAGGAAAGTAATTGGCGGGACCACACTTATGGTGCATGTTACAAGTGTACATGTGAAATTTACTAGGTGTAGAATAGAAATGTCTTAACACAATAACTAAGAAGATGCCATGAAGACTATGTTAACCATTTTGATGAAAACATTTCAAATTGTATGTAAAACCAGCACATTGTACCTCATGATTGCATTAATGTACACAGCTATGATTTAATTTTAAAAAATTTTAAATAAGTTAAAAAAAATTATCTAGGCACAACAGTACAGTCAGCTATGATGAAGCCACTGCACTCAGTCTTGGGCAACAGGGTGAGACCCAGTCTCAAGAAAAAAAAAAAGAGAAGAAAAAAAGTAACGAGTTTGATAATAACTATAACTTGAAATTAATGAGTTTGGTAATAAAATAACCCTGAGTTTCAAAAAAAAAAAGCCAAAGAGAAGAAACGGGTGGAATAACTTCCTGTGAATCCATAAATATTTCAAAATAAAAAGCTAAAATAAGGGCTAACTGTGGTGGCTCATGTTATCCTAACACTCTAGGAGGCTAAGTGGGAGGACTATTTGAGCTCAGAAGCTTGAGACCAGCCTGAACAAGAGCAAGACCCCATCTCTAGTAAAAATAGAAAAAAAATTAGCCAAGTGTTGTGTTGCACATCAATAGTCCCACCTACTTGTGAGGCTAAAGCAAGAGGATTACTTGGGCCCATGAGTTTGAGGTTGAAGTGAGCTACAATAATACCACTGTACTCTAGCCAAGGTGACAGAGCAAGACTGAGTTTCAAAATAAATAAATAAATAAATAAGTAAATAAATAAAAGCTAAAAAAATTTGAGAGCTAAAATACTGGACACATTACTAGTGTATAATCTAGGAGGTATAATCTGAAATTAAGTGTTCTCAGGCCATCCCACTGTCTAGAAGGAAAATAAAGACACAGATTAACTTCATATCATGTGCAAAATTTTGAGTAAATGAAATAGAAACCAGTGGAAGGAGAAAAAAAATTAATGTAAGAAATAGGAAATAAAGAAATACAGGAAAAGACAAATAAGAAACACAAAATAAGATGACGTATATATACAATAAATATATTAGTGTTCAAAATAAATAACTAGGTTAAGCTCTCAATTCAAAATACAAAGATTTTCAGTGAGTTAGGGGGCCAGCCCGATATACTGACGGTGGCAGGTTCGAACTCAGCCCTCGCCAAACTGTAACAAAAAATAGCCGGGTGTTGTGGCGAGCACCTGTAGGCCCAGCTATTCAGGAGGCTAAGGCAAGAGAATCGCCTAAGCCCAGGAGTTGGAGCTTGCTGTGAGCGCTGACACCACGGCATTCCACTGAGGGCGATAAACAGAGACTCTGTCTCTAAAAAACAAACAAACAAACAAACAAACAAAAAAATACAAAGATATTCAGTTTGCATATCACATCTACCTATACGTTATTTTTAAGAGATATATCTAAAATATAAGTGCAAAAAAGCCCCATTGACTTATTTGTAACAATACCACATGTTAATTCTTTAATTTTATAATTTTTCTTATATCTGATTGGCTTATTTCCTTCCATCTTGTTCTTCTTTAGGAATGGTGTAGCTATTCTTGCCCTTTTGCATTTCCACATACATTTCAGGATCATTTTGACATGTTTCATGTACAGTGAAAAGTTGAAATTACCTTAAATTTAAGATTCAATTTGGGAAAAACTTAAATATATACCTTTAAATCTCCCTATCCATAAACAAATTACCCTTTGGTTCTTTCAGAACTCTGTGTATAAGCCAAAGATCGTAGCATTTATTCAAGGAAAACTACTAAGTGTAAGTAGCAGCCTTATGACTTGTAAACGTACCCTATTCCCACATCTCCTTCTCCCCAGCTCTGTGATCACCTTAGAAACCAACAACACGGGCGGCGCCTGTGGCTCATCGAGTAGGGCGCCGGCCCCATATACCAAAGGTGGCGGGTTCAAACCCGGCCTCTGCCAAACTGCAAAATAGAAAAATAGCCAGGCGTTGTGGCGGGCGCCTGTAGTCCCAGCTACTCGGGAGGCTGAGGCAAGAGAATCACCTAAGCCCAGGAGTTGGAAGTTGCTGTGAGCTGTGTGACACCACGGCACTCTACCAAGGGTGATAAAGTGAGACTCTGTCTCTACAAAAAAAAAAAAAAAAAAAGAAACCAACAACAATCACAACGAGAACCAGCAGCCTGGGAGCCATTGGAGGGGGCAAAACAGGTTAGAGTTCCTTCAAAGCTTTATGTTCACAGAAGTTATTATTCGCCCTGTCTGGTAGTTTCCTAAAAGATCTCATTCTTCAGTCTATCTTTACTTGATCTTACTCAGTTTACCCAGTATGAATAGCCTTTTCCTTAGCTGTAAGGAAAACATTTAAAGGCAAATGTTTAGAGGCAACTGTTGAATACTATAGGTGCCTGAAGCAGTGGATTACAGGCAGAGAAAGAGCAGACTAACCAAAAAGCTTACAGGAAAGTGGAACAATAAGATGACTTCAAAACGCCCTGAAATAGATCTGGGAATCTAGAAGGCCATGTACATGTATAGGACTGCACTCGTGACCAAAACTGCATTTGCTCAGGAAAAATCTGGGAAGGCTCTAAGCTCTCACCTCCACCTGCTCTAGAGGTTCTGTGCAAACAGGAAGTGAAAGCTAAGGCGGTGTTGTCAAGTGCTGGCTGAGAGTTGACGGCATACAGATGTATACAGAGCCACTCAGAGAATAAAAGACTTGGTGACGCCAACATCTAAGAAATTCTCTGCAAGCATTAGCTGATCACTAGGCTAACTGAGCAGAGACTTCTACAGCCAAATACAAAAAGTAGGCTCGGTGCCTGTGGCTCAATGGGCTAAGGCGCCAGCCACGTACACCTGAGCTGGCGGGTTCGAATCCAGCCCGGGCCCACCAAACAATAATGACAGCTGCAACCAAAAAAAAAAAAAAAAATGGCCGGGCGTTGTGGTGGGTACCTGTAGTCCCAGCTACTAGGGAGGCAGAGGCAGGAGACTTGCTTGAGCCCAGGAATTGGAGGTTGCTGTGAGCTGTGATGCCACAGCACTCTACCCAGGGTGACAGCTTGAGGCTCTGTCTCAAAGAAAAAAAAAAACAAATACAAAAAGTAATATAGACTTTACAGCAGTAGTCCCTAAACTTTTTGGCACCAGGGACCAGTTTCATGAAAAGCAATTTTTGCATGGACCGAAGTGGGGTGGGTGGCAGTAGGGGGAACTGGCATTAGATTCTAGTAAGGAGCACACAACCTAGATTCCTCACATGTGCAGTTTACAGTAGGGTTCATGCTCCTATGAGAATCTAATGCCACTGCTGATGTGACAGGAGGCAGAGCCCAGACAGTGATGCCAGCTGTGGGAAGCAGCTGTAAACACAGATGCACCTTTGCTTGCTTGCCCACTTGTCTGCCCCTTACCTCCTGCTATATGGCCCAGTTCCTAACAAGCCATTGACTGGTACCAGCCCCCAGCCCAGGACTGGGGACCATAGCTTTACAGAATTAGTTCAGAAAAGTCACTACACAAACAACTAAGAGCAACACTACCAAATCCTGAGGAGTGAAGTCAATATGATTACCAGAGTTTCCACATTATATCATTTGAAATGTTCAGTTTTCAACAACAACAAAATTATAAGGCCTAGACATGCAAAGAAATAAAAAAGTATGGCCCATGTACAGAGAAAAAGAGTGATCAATAGAAATTGTCCTTGAGGAAGCCCAGACATTAGACTTAACAGGCAAAGACTTTTAAATCAGTTTTTGAATATGTGCAAGGAACAAAAGGAAATCAAGTCTAAAGAGCTAAAGGAAAGTGTAAGAATAATGTCACCACAAATAGAGGTTATCAACAGAGATAAAATTATTATTAAAAAAACGAAACAAAACAAAACAAAAAACGGCTCAATGGGCTAAGGCGCCAGCCATGTATACCTGAGCTGGCAGGTTCGAATCCAGCACAGGCCCGCCAAACAACAATGATGGCTGCAACCAAACAATGGCCGAGCATTGTGGCGGGCACCTGTAGTCCCAGCTACTTGGGAGGCAGAGGCAAGAGACACGCTTGAGCCCAGGAATTGGAGCTTGCTGTGAGCTGTGATGCCACAGCACTCTATCCAGGATGACAGCTTGAGGCTCTGTCTCAAAAAAAACCCCAACAAATTATGGAGTTGGTCGAAAAGTACAATAAAAACAACAAAAAATTCATTGAAGGGGTTCGACATTTTCAATAGGCAGAATAAAGAACTGGAAACTTGGGTAAAAGTTCATTTAAATTATCTAGTCTGAAAAACAGAAAGAATAAAGGAACAAAGAAAAGTGAACAGAGCCTCAGAGAACTGCAGGGCACCATCAGGTGTGTGAATATACACATAAGGGGAGCCCAGGAAAACAGAAGACAGAAAATGGGGGTAAAAAGATTTGAACTATAATGGTCAAAACCTCCCCAAATTTGATGAAAAAAAAAAAAAAAAATCATCTACACATCTAAGAAGCTCAACACTTCCAGTAGGATGAAAAGATTATCAAAAGAAAAGAGACCAGGCAAGTTGGCTCACACATGTTATCCTAACACTCTGGTTCGACACCTATAGCTCAGTGGTTTGGGCACAAGCCACATACACTGGAGGTGGCAGGTTCAAACCTGCCTGGGCCAGCTAAGCAAAAATGACAACTACAATAATAAATGACAACTACAACTAAAAATAGCCAGGCTTTGTGGCAGGCGCCTATAGTCCCAGCGACTTGGGAGGCTGAGGTTGCTGTGAGCTGTGACATAACAGCGCTCTACTGAGTGTGATAGAGTAAGAATCTGTCTCCAAAAAAAAAAAAAAAAGTAATCCTAGCAGTCTGAGAGTCCGAGGTGGGTAGACTGCTTGATCTCAGGAGTTTAAGAGCAACCTGAGCAAAAGTGAGACCCTGTCTCTACTAAAAATAGAAAAACTATGGCTTGGCACCCGTAGCACAGTGGTTATGGCACCAGTCACATACACTGAGGCTGGCAGGTTCGAACCCAGCCCAGGCCAAGTAAACAACGACAACTACAACAAAAAATAGCCGGGCGTTGTGGCTAGCACCTGTAGTCGCAGCTACTCAGGAGGCCAAAGGCAAGAGAATTGCTTAAGCCCAAGAGTTTGAGGTTGCTGTGAGCTGTGACACCATAGTACTCTACCAAGGGCAACATAGTGAGACTCTGTCTCAAAAAATGAAAAAAAGAAAAACTAGATGGGCATGGTGGTACCCACCTGCGGTCCCAGATACTAGGGAAGCCGAGGCAAGAGGATTGTTCAAGCTCAAGAGTTTGAGGTTGCTGTGAACTATGATGCCAGGGCATTCTACCCCGGGTGACAGAGTAAGATTCCATCTCAAAAAAAGAAAAACAAAAACAGATCAATTGCTGGCCAGAGTTGAGGAGTGGGGATTATGTGACCACAAAGAAGCATGAGAAAATTTGAGGAGCAACAGAACTGCTCTATATCTTAATATTGGTGGTGGGTACACAACTATATGTGTTCATCAAAACACACAGAACTGCACACTAAAAGGGGTCAATTTAACTACATGTAAATACAAAAAAAGGGGGCTGTGTGTGGTTGTTCACACCTGCAATCCTAGCACTCTGGGAGGCAAACAGGCAAGCTCAGGAGTTCCAGATCAGTCTAAGCAAAAAAGTGAGACTCCATCTCTACTAAAAACACAAAAATGAGCCAGGCATTTTGGCAGGCACCTATAGTCCCAGCTACTCAGCTGAGGCAGGAGGATCACTTGAACACAAGAGTTTGAGGTTGCTGTGAGCTAGGCTGATGCCATAGCACTCTAGAATGGGCAATAGAGACTATCTCAAAAAATGAAATAAAATAAAAGTAAAACAGAAATTTTTTTCTTAAAAAAGGAGAAGGAAAAAAAGTAGTAATCCAAAAAGGAATCAGTTTTCTTCAACTTGGAAATAACTGACTTCCCTTTTATTCATATTTTAATAATATGTTTTCAATGGTTTAGGGATTCATTAAATTTATAAGCACACACTTGTTTTTATATTAGTCTAGTTGTTGTTATAATCGAGACAATATATTCTGCTTTAAATAGTAATGAAAATTACCAACCTGTGGTATTTGGGGAGTAGACACACCTGTTGATAAATTATCTTCACACCATTCATAGTCTATTAATCCAGCTACATTCCTTTCATCACTTGTGGTCGTATCTTCCAGACTCAGATTCTTTGACTATTTGATCAAAAGACAATATGATTCAATTTTTAAAATATAGTCATGTGTCACTTAACCACAAGGACACATTTTGAGAAATATATTGTTAGGCAATTTTGTCATTCTGCAAACATCATAGAGTGTACTTACACATACTTAGATAGTTTAGCCTACAACACACTTGGGCTATATGGTATAACCTACTACTACTGGGCTAGGAATCATAAGCATGTTACTGTACTACATACTATAAGCAACTGTAACACAATGGTAAGTATTTGCGTACCTAAACAAAGAAAAGGTACACTAAAAATATGGTAATTATAATCTCACAGGACCATCATTATATACATGTGGTCCAAAGTCAATTAAAATGTCATTGTGTCATTATGTGGCACACTACTTTAGTATATTTCAGGCACAGGGAAAACACTCAAAGCAGAAACAAATGAGAAACAATTAAAGCAGCTCACCACACAATACAGGAAATAGGAAGTCAGAGAATGTTAGGTCAAATTATGATAGGAAAATCCCAGACTCTCAAATAATATGTCTTGGAACATTCTTATATGGCATACTACCTAGACTATCACTATCACATAATACTATAATACCAGACAACTCCTTTGCAAATTCATAAATAAAAAGTTTATCTGACAGACCAGAAGATGGAAGTAAAATAACTTTAAAATACAGATTTCTTAGTTGTAAATAACACAAAGTAGTTTCTACCAAGAATAAATTGGCGTTATTAAAGATCTCCCATAGGTAGGACATTTAGGACATGTGTGAGTTAACACTTCCACCAGAATAATTTATTTTCTCTCATTCTTTATCTATTATTATTATTATTATTATTTTTGAGACAGAGTCTCACTCTGTCACCCCAAAGTAGAGTGCAATGGTGTCTGGCATCATAGTTCACAGCAAGCTCAAACTCTTGGGGCCAACTGATCCTCTTGCCTCAACCTCCCAGTAGCTAGGACCATAGGTGTCTACCACAATGCCTGGCTACTTTTTTTTTTGTTGTTGAGAGACAGAGTCTCACTATGTCACCCTCAGTAGAGTGCGGTAACATCACAGCTCACAGCAACCTCAAACTCTTGGGCTTAAGCAATTCTCCTGCCTCAGCCTCTCAAGTAGCTGGGACTATAGGCATCCACCACAACGCCCAGCTATTTTGTTGTTGTTGTTGTTGCTGTCCTTGTTTAGCAGGCCTGGGCCAAGTTCTAACCCACCAGCCCTGGTGCTTGTGGCTGGCACCCTAACCACTGAGCTACAGGCACTGAGCCACGCCTGGCTATTTTTAGAGACGAGGGTCTCCCTCTTGCTCAGGGTGATCTCAAACTCCTGAGCTCAGGCGATCCACCACCTCAGCCTCCTGAGTGCTATGACCACCATGCCCAGCTCTTCCTCTTTTATGTTTATAAAGGGTATATTAGATATACCCTGAATTCAAGACTGTGAGTATATACTTGGACTTTATTTCTTCTTCCTTCCTTTTCTCTGAACATCTTGTTAACCAGGCCAAGTAATTTTACTTGAATTTCTTATACCTTACCCTTTTCTAGTCCCCTGCTGCTATCTTAGTTCAAGGACAAATCTTCATATACTTGAACTACTGAAACAGACAATAAGGTCTCTGCCACTAATCTTTCCACCCTCTCAACCAGGGATGACAGAATTCTCTAGGATTGCCAATTACCATGGATTAGAACTGGCAGCCTAGAGTGCCATGCTAAAAAAATCCTAACACTGAGTCTACACTCTGTAGGGAAAGTGCAGTGTTGTATGAGCGAGGGCTGTCACTAACACTGCAGTAGAGAGTGCCAGCATACATATTATCCCTGACTGACGATTCTATACACCATTGGAGGAATTTTTCAAAATCATAGTCATCCCTCTCTTTTTCAAAAATCGATGGTTCCTATTACCTACCGCACAGTGTCTAAAACTCCAGCATGGCATTTCTAGGTTTGCCACAATCTAGCTCTTGTGTACCCTTCCAGCTCACTTGCTCTCTCTCCCTCTATTACCCTTCCTCTGCTTGAACTCTCTTTAACCAAGTTTAGCCACTGTCAAGAAAATACTACATTTATCAAGTACGATTAGGTGTCTCTGAATTTGCTAATTCCATTTATCCTGCCCTAAAGATTGTGTGTGTGTCATATCTCAACTTAACTGTTAGAGAGCAAGTACCTCACTTTACACTTACTGTTTCCCAAAGACTAGCATGGGGCCTGAAAATGCTAATGATGCTGAAGATGATGTGGTCTTTTGTGATTCATGGATCTGACAGAATTACTGTTTCACTGAAAGTGGCATCTACTGATTGGTGGTTCAGGATTACTTCCTTTTTTATACTTTTATAAACAACACCTCAGAGGAAAAGGGTGATTCTGTCAAGCAGGGGGAACAGTACAAAGAGACTATGTGGCATCCTTTAAGTCTCAGTAACTTGCATAATGATCAGAAAAGAACCTAAACTTTTATTTCTACTTCATTTCCTGCTGTTAAAAGGTCTCTTGGGCCTGGCGCAGCGATTCTCACTTGTAATCCTAGCACTCTGGGAGGCCAAGGCGAAGGGATTGTTTGAGTTCATAGGTTCGAAATCAGCCAGAGCCAGAGCCAGACCTCATCTCTAAAATTAGCTGGGCATTGTGTTGCACACCTTTTGTCCCAGCTACTTGGGAGGCTGAGGCAAGAGACTCGCTTGAGCCCAAGAGTTTGAGGTTGCTGTGAGCTGTGATGCCACAGCACTCTACTGAGGGTGACAAAGTGAGAGACTCAGTCTCAAAAAAATAAAAATAAAAATAAAATGTCTCTTGATCTGCAATCAAAACTGATTTATTAATACGACTGCCCAAATAATTAAGTTATTCAGTAAAAACTTATTATGCAGTAGATGGAAGATAAAGAGTAAATATCTTCTCAGGTACTTTCCACTTGGATACTTTACAAATCATATATGCAGATCCACTGAGACAAGGCCAATTCAGATATAAGAAAATCCAATGGCTCAGGAAAATATCTCCAACCTCTTAACTAAAGTGTTACAGATTTTAAAATTTTAGCTGAAGTGATTATACTAAGTATAGGGGTATCTAATACCTTTCTGAAAATACCTCAATCAGAAGCGGAGTTCATGGTAAGGTTTGGCAATGTGAGCAGAATGGGTGATGAGCTGCTTCATCGAGCTTATGTGTAAGATCAACTTGGGCATGGGGTATTCACCAGCCTAATAAAACTTTCCAGGACAGACTAGAAAACCATCCCAGGAACAAGAGATTTTCCTTCAGAGACTTCTCAACACAACAGCCACTTGCACTAATTTTTAATTCTTTGTTTGGTCAAAGACCAACTAAGGAGGGAAGGAGGAAGGTAGGTTAGGAGTGGCAGGGACATGAGATTCCACTTTACCCGGCTCAGTGCCCTAGTTAGGGCCCCAGCCACATACACCAACTGAGGCTGGTGGGTTTGAACCCAGCCTGGGCCTGCTAAAAAACAAAGACAACTACAACAAAAAAATAGCTGGGCTTTGTGGTGGGCACCTGTAGTCCCAGCTACTTGGGAGGCTGAGGCATGGTATTTTAACATTTTCTGGTACAGCTGTGACATATTTTGGAAAAAAAAAAATCACCTCATCCATATAGTCATTTGGGTTCTTGGATTCCATAAAGAGGACCAACTTCAGGGTGGCGCCTGTGGCTCAGTAGGTAGGGCGTTGGCCCCACAGCTGAAGTGATTATACTATACACCCCCCATATGCCAAGGGTGGTGGGTTCAGGCCCAGGCCTGGCCCCGGCCAAACTGTAACAAAAAAATAACCGGGCTTTGTGGTAGGCGCCTGTAGTCTCAGCTACTTGGAGGCTAAAGCAAGAGAATCGCCTAAGCCCAAGAGTTGGAGGTTGCTGTGAGCTGTGATGTTACAGCATTCTACCAAGTGTGATAAAGTGAGACTCTGTCTCAAAAAAAAAAAAGGACCAATTTCTAGCTGAAGAAAACAAAGGTACAGTTCCCTAGTGCTAAAATCACTTAAATTATAAACCAAATTAATCTGAGGGAAGATTATATTATGAAGTTTCATAGTCATCTGGAGTATTTGAATATGTGATTTTCTTTTTGAGGTAGAGTCTCACTATGTTGCTCTTCAAATATAGAGTATGCCATGGCATCACAGCTCACAGTGACCTCAAACTCTTGGGCTTACACAATTCTCTTGCATCGTCCTCCCATGCAGCTGGGACCATAGGCACCCGCCACAGTGCCCGGCTATTTTCTTGTTGCAGTTGTCATTGTTGTTGGCCTGGGCTGGGTTTGAACCCACCAGCCTCGGTGCACGTGGTTGGCGCTGTAACCACGGTGCTACAGGTGCCAAGCTTCGAATAGCTAAATTTTAAACCATGGGAGATACAAAGAATCACACAGAAAACAGAAACTAATGAAAGCATTTAGGAATGATTGTGCTTCCAATTTGTAATGCTTTTCCACCGTTCTAAAAGCCCATGTCTAAACTGAGACAACAACATAGAGAAAAAATAATTTGGTTACAACTATCTTTTACAAGGAATTTTAGTTGAATGACTTACGGCTAGTGCTCAAAACAAAAACAAAACAAAAACATGGGAAGAAACAGAAAGAAACATGAAACTGCCCAATCTCAAGAAGGCAACGCAAATTTAAAAACAGACAAAAATCTATACTCTTAATATAAATATCAAAACATTTCATATCATATAAAGTAGAACATACTCTATATTCACAGATCTTCTTCCCAACAATTTGAATTTTTCTCCACAATTCAATAATACTATATCCTTTGAAAGTACTTGAATGCACATAAATTATAACTACACGAAAAAAAAATACTAGGCTCGGCGCCTATGGCTCAACGGGCTAAGGGGCAGCCACATACACCCAAGCTGGCGGGTTCGAATCCAGCCCGGACCCGCCAAACAACAATGACGGCTGCAACCAAAAAAAAACTGGCCAAGCATTGTGGCGGATGCCTGTGGTCCCAGCTACTTGGAAGGCCGAGGCAAGAGAATCGCTTGCGCCCAGGAATTGGAGGTTGCTGTGAGCTGTGATGCCATAGCACTCTATCCAGGGTGACAGCTTGAGGCTCTGTCTCAAAAAAAAAAAAAAAAAAAAAAATACTAGAAAAACACCATAAATATTAACTATATCATCTAAAGGTAGTATAGACTTATCTAAAGATAATGAATTATATTTTCTTTGCAGTTAATTTGTGGCTTGAAATTTTTATACAATAGTCAGAAATTTTTCTATAAAATAGCTTTTATAAAAATAAAATGGGGGGATATTTGTAAACTGTCATCTTAATATCTCAAATTTTAAGAGCTCAAATTCAGAACGCCCCATTTTTTTTCATCAAAATGTCTTGCCTCTGGCTCCTTGACACCAGAAAGTGGTGTACCCAGGCAGGAACATGGCAATACCACTAGGTTTTCACACAAAAGACGCTAACATTGACCTTGATGTCTGTGAATGGGGAAGCACTGACTTGTCCACAGGAAAAAGAAGGAAGCCTTAAACGAACTGGTTTTCCTTGAGCCTTCTTGGTTAGAAGTAGAAGATAGGTAGCTGTGAGATGATCATATTGCCACTAGAAAAAAAGGAGATCAAGTTGTTTAGAAGACTAAAGTTGTTTGTTGAAATATTTTATTTAAAATTAACTTTTTTCCTAAGTATAACATTCAGAATTCTAAAAGTGGATAGCTTTACAAGGCATATAAAAGTAACAATCTCTCCTGCACCACACTTCCACACATAAGACAATTTCTTTTTTTATTTTTTGAGACAGAGCCTCAAGCTGTCATCCTGGATAGAGTGCTGTAGCATCACAGCTCACAGCAACCTCCAATTCCTGGGTTCAAGCGAGTCTCTTGCCTCTGCCTCCCAAGTAGCTGGGACTACTGGCGCCTGCCACAATGCCCGGCCATTTTTTGGTTGCAACCATCATTGCTGTTTGGCAGGCCTGGGCTGGATTCGAACCCGCCAGCTCCAGTATACATAGCTGGCACCTTAGCCTGTTGAGCCACAGGTGCGGAGCCCACACATAAGACAATTTCAACTCCCCAGAAGGAATCACTTTTAAACACATTCAGTTATTCCTTCTGCTATTAATTCTGTATTTCTAAATTAAGTACTTACACAGCTTTAAATTTTTTTTTAGCTTCAGATATTACCTATAGATTTCTAGTATGAAAAATAATAATTTAGGCCTTTTTTTTTTTTTTTTTTTGAGACAGAGTCTCACTATGTCACCCTCGGAGAGTGCCGTTGCATCACAGCTCACAGCAACCTCAAACTCTTCGGCTTACACAATTCTCTTGCCTCAGCTTCCCAAGTAGCTGGGTCTACAGGCACCCACCACAACAGGCTAGAATTTAGGTCTTTAAGTCTACAATTTCCCCCCTTCCCCACACATTCCCCTCCCCATATCCTCCTTCCTGCTATAATTTTTTGTTAAATCAATATTTATATTATTATGATTACATAAATATTACTCATAATTAAAGAGGACTAATGTTCAAAATGGTTAATTGGTACCCAGACACCAACCAATCAGAATAGAGGCCAAAAAGTCAGTAGGGTCCTGAGAGACATCTGCTTTGCCAATTATTAATCTTTTAATAGCAAGATGAAGGGAGAAGGTAGTGCCCAGGGGTGTCCAAGGAGATAACAGGGTAATAAGGAGGTACTGGTTATTTATCAATCATTATATAAATACTCGTAATATTTTAACAACCAATATGGATAGCCTGGTTGAATATAAGCACTGCAGCTATTCTTGCATTTTCTTTTTTTTAATAACTTTATTTTCCTAAAGTTAGAAAGTTATTCTTCTTACAAATTTAACCCACACTCTCCAACACTCTAGCTCCTCTGAACATACTCAGATGTCTCAGCTAACCTGCTTTCCCTTTCCTCTTGGACACATCCCACCTGATGTTTGCATTCCATGCTCTGCTATAGTCTGGCTTCTTTCTGAGCCTGCTACTCAACTGTCAGTTTTAGAATTCCTGTCACCTCCATCCTACAATGTATCTCCAGTTTCCTAGAGCCTAAGTATTCTTCTTTCTTGGTTTATTCTCTTGTTCTGGTGGAACACGTTGTCTATTAAATTCCTGAGGATACATGCATGGAAGGTAAATTTTTTGAGATCCTGCCTGGCTGATAAATGACTACTTTATCCCCACCTTTCATTCTGGTTTGGCTAAGTATAGAAGTCTAGGTTGATACTGTTCCATTTTGAGGGAATTATGATCTTCTTGATTCTATTAATAGTACTGCTACTGAAAAATCTAGTCTTTCTTATTCCCAAGCCTTTGTGTATAACCTTTTGTCTTTAATTCTGAAAACTTTCTGAATCTTCTCTTCTTCCCTGGCTTTCTGAAATTCTACTAGCATAAGCCCTGTTGAGAATCAATTTTCATCCATGTCCCAAGCCCTGATAATGCCTCTTCATTCTTGGAAATTCATACTCTTCAGTTTTGGAATATTTCTTATGTTGTTTCTTTCAAAGTTTCTTCCCTTCTTTCCTCTCTGTTTTGTTTTCCTGTCACTTCTGTTATTTGTACATTAAACCATTCTTGCCCTTTTTCTTCTATTTTTGCATTTCTTTGTAGGTTGTTTTAAAAGATTTCATGTTAACTTCATTTTCAAACATTTCTACTAAGCTTTTAATTTATGTAGTCAAATTTTAGATTTTGAAGAGTTATCTCTTGGAATGTTCCTTTATAGTCATCTCACTCTTATTTAAAAAATGAAATAGCTTCTCTTATCTCTGAGAATATTAAATAGTGGATTTTAGCCACTTTCTTCCATTCCCCACATTATCCTTTTTTTTCCTGAATATTTTTATTTTTTCTTCCTCCCTCCCTTCACCCTACTCCATTTGTTTTGGTCTGTTTCATTTTTGGTCTCTTTCTTTTTGAAGAAGTTTTCTTCAAATCTCTGGTGATCTTTGGTTGTCTATTGCTATTTAAAAGTGAAAAATTCTACTACACAGTTGATTAGAGGCTGTGGTAGGATAGGGCTGCTCACCACCTCAAGGAATTTTCTCTAAGGTGAACAGAGAACCACCCATATTCCCTTAGAAAAAAAATAAAGAAAAAAAAAAAAAAGAAAGAACCTATACTCCCAACTACTGGTATAGCAGGCCCTTTTAACTAGTCTTTCCCCAGAGATAAATCTTCTAATATTTTCCCTGTCCTCATTACAAATAGAATAAAATTCTGGTTCTGACATTCTCAAAAATGAAAAGGGAAAGGGGCTAGGGCCAGTGATTCATGGTTCAATATAAAGATTTCAGGTGTCCGCGTATCCAACGCAGAATGGTTCCTCACCCCTACCTGAACTGTGTCTGGTACAAAAGTGTCTCTTTCTCAACATCTACAATCTTCTGCTGGGATAGAGGTGGCTATTACATAGCACAAGGTAGAGAAAGACCAAAGACTTTAACTGCTTCTAATATAGACTTTCAATCCATCTTCCTGTTTTCAGCCCTCCTCACTTCCTGACTTCCTAAGTTCCTGATACCTCCGATTTCTCAGCCTTTCTGGAGCTCTAGGGCTTTAATCAATTTGTCTGTTGCCTTTCTCTGTGGCAAGCATTTAGCTTTCTGTTTTCTCAAAAATGGTCTGTCAGCTACAACTTGTCTATTGTATAACTTCCACGTTTTTACTGACATTCCTTTTTGCTGTTGTTGTTTTGACATCCTTTTTGTCTCCTGTTTTAGTCTTTGCCTTTGTGAATTTTTTGCCTTTTTTCCCCCTTTTTTATTATTTTAGTGAGGCTTTAAAAAGTGTTAGCTATAGGGCAGTGCCTGTGGCTCAGGGGGTAGGGCGCAAGCCCCATATACCGAAGGTGGCAAGTTCAAACCCAGCTCCAGCCAAACTGCAATAAAAAAATAGCCGGGCATTGTGGCGGGCACCTGTAGTCCCAGCGAGGGCGATAAAGTGAGACTCCGTCTCTACAAAAAAAAAAAAAAAGTGTTAGATATAGGCTCGGCACCCATAGCACAGTGGTTACGTTGCCAGCCATATATACTGAGGCTGGTGTGCTCGAATCCAGCCTAAGCCAACTAAACGACAACTGCAACAACAACAAAAAATAGCTGGGCGCTGTGGCGGGTGCCTGTGGTCCCAGGTGCTTGGGAGGCTGAGTCAAGATAATCAATCACTTAAGCTCAAGAGTCTGAGGGTGCTGTGAGCCACAGCACTCTACCAAGGGTGACATAGTAAGACTGTCTCATTAAAAAAAAAAAAAAGTGTTAGATATAAACATATCTGTTCAATCCACCATACTTACTGAAAGTTTCTAAATAATGTACTCATAAGGCTATGAGACTCTGCCCTACCAAAATGTTAAATTTTAATAATACTGCATATTTAATGCTCCTCACAAAGTACATGAATGAAAAAAGTTAACTACCAACATTTTATCAGTGAGTACTTTAGATGACCACAATTATATGATTTGAAATTTGCATTAACAGCCTTACCAATCTAGTGCATGAAGTATAAAATACTGTGATTAGTTATTACGGAATGTTGCCTTTACTCCAGACAAAATAGGAGAAAGAAAGGGCAGAAACGGCTTCACAAAGAAGATACCTGGGAACTGGAAGGAAATAGGTTACCACTCTCTACTTTTCAACAAATACATTAAAGATTTTTTTCCCACCCCACATCTATAGTTTCATATATGATAGCCATCTTTTTGAAAGAGATATCATAAACTGATCAGAAACAATAGATAAGAAGTAAGTTACCACTTTCTTATCAATAATGGCACTATAAATAAATCCTGGATAGTGTTTAAAGTCTTCTAAACATGCCTAGGAACTGGACAACACTGCTTTTCCCTAAGTGAAAAGCATCCTTTTCCCATGGCCACAATACACTACTCATTGTGGGAAGATGCACAGGGGAGTTCTGTCAATAACAGATAAATCAACATACTAGTTGGCTTTTAGGTGATGCCAATCTATAAGTCTAACACAAACGTCTGCCTGATCATATAGGCAGTTCCCTCTTTGGAAAGTCAATGTCTTAAAGTGATAGGTTTACCTACTAGAAAGAAGGTTCCATTTCTACAAAACTAAAATTGTTTTAAAATCTCCAGTTTCGGCATGACACCTATAGCTCAATCGGTAGGGTGGCGGCCACATACATCCAGGCTGGCGGGTTCGAACCCAACCTTAACCAGCTAAAACAATAACAGCTGCAACAAAAAAAAAGCCATGCGTTGTGGTGGGTACCTGTAGTCTCAGCTATTTGAGAGGCTGAGGCAAGAGAATTGCTTAAGCCCAAGAGTTTGAGGTTGTTGTGAGCTGTGACATCACAGCAGTCTACCAAGAACAACATAATGAGACTATCTCAAACAAACAAACAAACTCCAGTTTCAAGAAGTTCCCAGGTACCTGGGCTAAGAAAAAGCAGCTACTAGTCCAGACGGGCAGAGAAATTGAAGGGTGGCCTCTCTACTCTTCCCTGACTCTCCTCCTCACTCTCAATCTTTGCACACGTGGCTATTTACATCCCCAGGTAGGGGAAAGGGATCTGTCTTGGTCTGAACGGGTTCTCATATGCACGTCTGACCCTTACTGAAGTTCAGATGAATGACTGCTCCCACAATCCAGAGCCACTCGTGGATAGCAAAATGGGAAAAGTAATGAACTCAATAAGCTGGAAACTCTATTAACACTCTTGGGAATCTGGCTCGGCGCCTGTGGCTCAATGGGCTAAGGTGCCAGCCACGTACACCGGAGATGGCGGGTTCGAATCCAGCCCAGGCCCGCCAAACAACAATGACGGCTGCAACCAAAAAAAAAAAAGGCCGGGTGCTGTGGCGGGCGCCTGTAGTCCCAGCTACTTGGGAAGCAGAGGTAGGAAACTCGCTTGAGCCCAGGAATTGGGAGGTTGCTGTGAGCTGTGATGCCACAGCACTCTATCCAGGGTGACAGCTTGAGGCTCTGTCTCAAAAAAAAAAAAAAAAAACTCTTGGGAATCTCAAAAAAGGCTACAATAAGATCACTCAAAATCATGAGATATATGAGACTTTGACTATTGCATATAAAAATCAGCAGGGGTACTTCTGCTTACAACATAGAAGTGGGAGTTCTATCTACGTCAAATGTTTGAAAATAATACTGTTTCTTCCTCTCTTTATACACACAAAAGTCAGCAGCACCATGCCAGCAGGGATCACCCTGAACTAATCTCTGTCCTGCCTAATCAGTCTTAAAAGTAAAGGCAGAGCTTCCAAGATGCCTTAATGAAAGGAAACAGACCCAGCTAATCTCAAACTTGGTATTCCTGAGGTTCTTCAAATTGGAAACTACAAAGCAGCTCTGAGACGACCTAGACCAGGGTTTCTTAATTTTGGCACTATCTTTGTTTTTGAGACATGAGTCTCACTTTGTCACCCTTGGTAGAGTGATGTGGGATCACAAATCACGGCTATCTCAAACTCTTAGGCTGAAGTGATCCTCTTATCTCAGCCTCCCAAGTAGCTGGGACTACAGGTGCCTGCCACAACGCTCGGTGATTTTTAGAGAGGGGGTCTCGCTCTGCGTCAGGCTGGTCTCAAATCCCCAAGCTCCAGCAATCCACCCACCTCAGCCTCCCCGAGTGTTGGGATTACAGGAGTGAGCCACTGCACTCGGCAATTTTGGCACTACTGATGTCTGACCCAGACAGTTCTTTCTGTGAGAGGCCCTTCTGTGCACTGTAGGATGTTTAGTGGCGTCGCTGGCCTCTATTACTCACTAGATGCCAGTAATACACACATACTCCTCAATTGCAACAATCAAAAATGTCTCCAGACATTCCCAAATGTCTCCATGGGGGGGAAATCACTCCAGGTTAAGAAAAATGAACCTGGACCAATACTTCTCAAGCTTTAATGTGCATATGAATCACTTGGAGATAAAGATACAGATTCTTATTCAGTAAGTCTGAGGTAAGGCCTTAGAAATTCTGCATTTCTCACAAGCACGTAAGTCCTAAAGGATACTGATGCTGGTCCGAGACCATGCTTTAAATAGCAAGACGCTAGAGCAGTGCTTCTCAACTCCTGGCTGCATACATATCACAATCATTTAGGAAGCTTTAAGTAATTCTGATGCCTCTGCCATACCCTTCTGGGAATGGCACTTACAAATCCAGATTATTTTAAAAGTAGGCCAGGTGCAGTGGCTCACATCTATATTCTTAGCATTCTGGGAAGCCAAGGAGGGTAGATGGCTTGAGCTCAGGTGTTCAAGAGCACTACTAAAAATAGAAAACCTAACCAGGCATGATGGCAGAGATGCCTGTAGTCCCAGTTACTTGGAGGCTGAGGCAAGAGGATTGCTCAAGCCCAGGTGTTTGAGGTTGCTGTGAGCTATGACACCACAGCACTCTACCCAGAGTGACACAGTAAGACTCTGTCTCAAAATAAATAAATAAATAAATAAATAAAGTTCCCAAGTGATTCTACAGTATAGCCAAGATAAGAATCTCTGATATAGGCTCGGTGCCACATACACTGAGGGTGGCAGATTTGAACCTGGCCTGAGCCAGGTAAACAACAATGACAACTGTAACAAAAATAGCCAGGTGTTGTGGCAGGCGCCTGTAGTCCTAGTTACTTGGGAGGTTGAGGCAAGAGGATTGCTTAAGCCCAAGAGTTTGAGGTTGCTATTAGCTATGACACCATGGCACTCTACCAAGGGTGACATAGTGAGGCTCTGTATCAACGGGAAAAAAAAGAAAGAAAAAGAATCTCTGATATAGAGTGAATAGCCTATTCTGCCTATGTTCTTTTCAACCCTGGGTCTGAACATAAGTATAAAAGGGCACTTAAGAATAAAAGAGGGTGGTGCCTATGGCTCAAGGAGTAGGGCGCTGGTTCCATATACCTGCCCCAGACAAAAATACTGCAAAAAATAAAAAAAATTAAAAAAATGAAAAATTAAAGTGAAGTTTACTAGGCTAAGAATAAAGGAAGATTGAGAGGATGAGGCAGGAGGATCACTTGAGACCATGAGTTCAAGACTAGCCCCGTCAACATGATGAGCCCATCTATAAAAAAAAATTTGTTTTTAATAAGCCAGGCATGGTGGTACACACCTGTAGTCCCAGCTATGTAGGAAGCTGAGTCAGGAGGGTTGCTTGAGCTAAGGAGTTGGGTGTTGCAGTGAGCTATGATCATGCTGCGACACTCCAGCTTGGGTAAATGAGTGAAATTCTGCTCAAAAGAAAAAAAAAAAGAACGAGAGAAGTACAACAAAAGGAAAACTATTTCTTTCCTCACTGTGTTCCCACTGTTGGTCATGCTTAGCTTTCAGAGTAACTGAGAAGATCTTCAGAGATGTAGCACCAGAAAACCTCTAATATACTTCATTATCTATGTGGTTTTTGCATCAGAAGGAAAGCAATTAATTCATATTTCCATTTGACTTTTGAGTTTGAAAGTTGCAGGTAAAGACCTCAAAAAGAACCTATTTGAAAGGCTTATTTTTTTTCAATGATTCTTGAAACTCTGAGTATATTACTTTTAAGATTCAAGTTTATGGCTCGGCACCTGTGGCTCAGCGGGCTAGGGCGCCAGCCACGTACACCTGAGCTGGCGGGTTCGAATCCAGCCCGGGCCCGCCAAACAACAATGATGGCTGCAACCGAAAAATGGCCGGACGTTGTGGCAGGCGCCTGTAGTCCTAGCTACTTGGGAGGCAGAGGCAGCAGACTCGCTTGAGCCCAGGAATTGGAGGTTGCTGTGAGCTGTTATGCCACAGTACTCCATCCAGGGTGACAGCTTGAGGCTCTGTCTCAAAAAAAAAAGATTCAAGTTTATTAGGGATCCCATATCAAATTTCTCCTGGATAAAATGACATGGTATCTGTGATTTGCTTTGAAATACCCCATCTGGAAAGGGTAAATAGGGTGCTGGGATATGGATAAAATTGGAAAAATGTTATTAATTGTTGAAACTGGATAATGAGAATATGGAAACTCAGTGTGATTATACTATTCTCTCTACGTTTGTGGGTATTCAAAATTTTTTATAAGAAACATTTTTGGTATCTAAAATATAAGTCTTCAGCTCAGCACCTGTGGCTCAACGGGCTAGGGCGCCAGCCACGTACACCTGAGCTGGCAGGTTCGAATCCAACCCGGGCCCGCCAAACCACAATGACGGCTGCAACCAAAAAAATGGCCAGGCGTTGTGGTGGGCGCCTGTAGTCCCAGCTACTTCGGAGGCAGAGGCAGGAGACTCACTTGAGCCCAGGAATTGGAGGTTGCTGTGAGCTGGGATGCCATAGCACTCTCTCCAGAGTGACAGCTGGAGGCTCTGTCTCAAAAAAATAAAAAATAAAATAAAATGTAAGTCTTCTATTAAAGATCATCCCAAGAAAAAGGTTCTGCGATTTTATTTTTAGATTGCTTAAATGAAAACTTGAATTGATAAAAGACTAAGGACCTGACATATCTTGCAGCAATTCCCAATGCCTGCCATTCTCTTACAGGCATTATGCATGAAAAGTAAATTATACTTCCATTTTCCAGACATATTCCAGAACCTTTGCTTATTATGTCATTCAAAACAGTTTTTTATATTTCCTCTTCATTGAAGGGTTTTTCATTGAGCTAAATAAATAAATAAATAGCTTAAGGATTCTACTTTGCAAGTTAAAGAACAGAAAAAATATATATAAATCATGAATGATGAAAGACTGGGCCAGAGGCAAAGCTAAATGCAATCCTCAAGTTAGATTGCATTCAGAAACACCTACAAATGCACCATCTCTAGAAAAATAAAAAATACATAGGCATGAACTAGCAAGGGTGTTCAACATTTTTTTCTTTGCTATACATCGGAAGAATAAGAAGTATCTTAGGCTGGTTGTAGTGGCTCACACCTGTAATCCTAGTACTCTAGGAGGCCAAGGCAGGTGGATTGCTTGAGCTCACAAGTGTGAGACCAGCCTAAGCAAAAGCTAGAGCCTGTCTCTACTAAAAATAGAAAAACTGAGGCAAGAGGTTCGCTTGAGCCCAAGAGTTAGAGGTTGCTGTGAGCTATGAAGCCACAGCACTCTACCCAGGGTGACAGCTTAAGACTCTGTCCCCCAAAAAATAAAAAATAAAAAGAATTATCTGGGGCTACACATTAAAAATTACAAAACACTAACAAAGTTTGATTATCCAAAAAAAAAAAAAAAAAAAAGAGATTCATGGTATCTGACACCATAGATAAGCAAAAAAAGTCCTCACAAAATCTGCATGCAGCCCATGGGCCACAGGTTGGATATATCTCAAAGTTGTAAAAATGATTCAACACTGAAATCATTATAATGATTTTATAGTAGTTGGTTCATAAGCTTGGGGGTGACATGATCCTAGCTGCTTTTAGGTTAGAAGCAGATTTGAGAGGAGGGGGGAGGATGGGTGGAGGGAGAGCAAATGGTGGGACCACACCTAGGGTGCATCTTACAAGGGTACATGCAAAATTTACCAGGTGTAGAATATAAATGTCTTAACACAATAACCAAGAAAATGCCGTGAAGGCTATGTTAACCAGTTTGATGAAAATATTTCAAATTGTAAATAAAACCAGCACATTGTACCCCATGATTGCATTAATGTACACAGCTATGATTTAATAATAATAAAAATAAATAAATAAAATAAAGTCAACTATAAAAAAAGAAAAAAGCCTAGATGCTTTTAGGTTAGAAGAAAACTGCTTTGTGTTTACCTATTTACACAAGAGTACTATAGTTGTCTGTAAGAGAATTTTTTTTTTTTTTAGACAAAGTATCATTCAGCCACCCTGGGTTTGAGTGCTCAGGCATCTTAGTTCACAAAAACCTCAAACTCTTGGGCTCATGTGATCATCTTATCTCAGCATCCTGAATAACTGGGGCTGTAGGTGCCACCGTAATGCCTGATTTGTTTTTCTAGAAGAGAACTTTAAAGTAGTCAAAATTAGGACTCTGTTGATCCTCTGTGGACAAGTTTGTTCATTTTTAAAATTATTTTTCACTGTGTGTGTGTATGTGTGTGTGTAAGAGAGTCTCACTCTGCCACTGTGGGTAGAGTGCCATGATGTCATAGCTCATAGCAACCTCAAATTTCTGGGCTCAAGTAATTCTCCTGCCTCAGCCTCCCCTGTAGAGCTGGGACTACAGGAGTGTGCCACCATGCCTCACCAGTTTTTTCTATTTTTAGTAGAGACAGGGTCTCACTTTTGCTCAGGCTGGTCTAGAACTCTTGAGCTCAAGCAATCCACCCACCTCAGCCTCCCAGAGTGCTAGGATTATAGGTGTGAACCACCGCGCCTGGCGGAAAAATGCTTTTGTAAAGCACTGATAAAATAAAGAACAATGAAACAAAATTTATTACTCTTTAATTCAGGTTGTCTTTCTTACCAATGAAATTAAGTCCGCCATTGTCTGCCTGTTGTTTCTGTGATGTACAGAAAGTTCTGTTACACAATCGTCATCAAGGTGAATAAACTACAAAAAAAAAAAAAGTATAAACTATTAACCAAAATTACAAATAGCTTATGGCTTTGAAATTTTAATACCAGTATAACTACTTTATAAAATCACACACCAATATGCAAAAACAACATGAATCTGTCAAGCTCTTGGGTAAGAATCAATATTCTCTGTAATTTTTGAAGATACAAGCATATGACAACAAGTATTTCAAGAAGATGAGCTCTTTCCCAGCTCTTCACAGCTCCAAAATGATTTGAAAAATTGTTAAAATTCTGTTGTGCAGCCAATGGTCATCATGAGACCTGCATTGGCATTTTCATCAAAGAGCAGCCATCTAGGCATCTAAAATCAGTGGCTGTACAACAGACTAGTAAAAGAGTGATTCAGACTTAAAACATTTTTAAGACCACAGGTTATGTTTGAGATCTATCACAATCCAAGGAGCCCTTATGATGGTGCCATAGATGCTGTACAATCACTCTTATGCTGAAGGCACCAGCAAAGACAATTTGAAAAAAAAAAAAAAAAAAAGAATAACTGAGAACCTCTATACAAACTTTGTTTTAACAAAAAATTGACCCAAACATGCATAAGAGATTGGCATTAGAATATCCATATTAGATATGATAAAATGAAGACTCAGAAAAGTTACTGTGATCTATCCAAGACTGGCATTTTCCACTCCCAAGGTTTTTCTGTTACAACTCAATACCTCCTCTCCATGACTCTGCTCCAGCAGCTATTTCAACAGAGGCCAGACAAGCACTGCTTGCCACAAAGGCTATAGATGCATGCACAGCATACACAGGATACGGGACCTAAGTTTGAACCAGCTGCTCTAACAGATCCATTCCATTCTGGAACCCTTCTGTCTGGGTTCAAATTCTACACTTTCTAGTTGTTTGACCTTAATGATTCTACATCTCAGTTGCTTTATCTGCAAAATGGAGGCAGCAACAGTACCCACTAAGGAGGGTTAGTCTGGAGATTAAATGGGTTAAAAAGGATTTAAAAAACATAAAACCCATAGAATAGTGCCTCCTAAAGGTACTACTCTAAGAGTTCTACTTATATTATACCATAGTATAATATACAGAGAGCACCTACTATAATGGTACACTAGTCTAATCTAAGTAGTCAATAAATATTAGCAATTATCATACCATACTAAGATGTAAGGAAAACTATATACTCTTGAAACATTTAAAAGGTTTGTGGGTTCGGCACCTGTGGCTCAACGGGCTAAGGCGCCAGCCACGTACACCTGAGCTGGCAGGTTCGAATCCAGCCCGGGCCTGCCAAACAATGACCACTGCAACCAAAAAATGGCCGGGCGATGTGGCAGGTGCCTATAGTCCCAGCTACTTGGGAGGCAGAGGCAAGAGAGTCGCTTGAGCCCAGGAATTGGAGGTTGCTGTGAGCTATGATGCCATAGCACTCTATCCAGGGTGACAGCTTGAGGCTCTGTCTAAAAAAAAAAAAAAAAAAAAAGTTTGTGTTTTTTTCTTTATACTGGGTCTCAAATAAGGAGTAGGTGCCGGCCTCATATGCCAGAGGTGGCGAGTTCAAACCCAACCCCTGGCCAAAACCTGCAAAAAAAAAAAAATTTTTTTTTTGAATTGCAGAGATCAGAAACTTCATTTTGGCATGTGTTCTGTTACAAATAGTAGTATGTCCTATTATATTAGGATCATGGCTGGGAAGACATGCAAAGCTCTCCACACGTGGAGAAATGATGACCCCCGATGGCTGAACAAGGCATTTGCACCACCCACCCTCTCCACTTCAGAAGGGGCACACCATCACCACCCTGGCCCTGCTACCGCACTGCTCAGTCTCCCAGTGTTGACAGGTATCAGAATTTATGTTGTATTTGCTCAACAGATATTAAAGATAACCTGGAGATGTGTGGAAAATGTGGATAAAAGAAATTTTAGGAGTTGACAGTAATCAGAGAATCAGGAGAAATTTCAGCTGCATGGCCATAATAGTGGGCAGAATAGGAGAAGGGGCTTGAAGCAAGTATATTTTTTCAAGATCCTCTGACCATTGGGAAGAGTATTAACAGGTATTAGTGGGATTATTCTAGCAAGCAGATACCCCACAGTTGTGCTAAGTCTATACTATAACGTGTCTGAGACCCACCTCCAAGCTTGCTGTTGGTCCTTTACAAAGGCCCCTGAACTATAGAAGTTTTGGTGGAATATCAGAGAATAGCCCAAATTATCTGGAAAGGCTATTCAAATACTTCTCCCTTTTCTAATTCCATTCCATATCTACCTTTTCTTCGCCCATATCAATGTGAGGCTGCATTTTCTTCACATGCTTCAATAAAAGCAACATATAAAACAGGCTGAATGCAGAAGCAGATATGTATCTAAATGTCTTCTATTAAGCCAGGATCTAAAGAAATTTGCAAAGATGTAAAACAATACTACTCTTTTTGCTAAATCAATTTTTTTTTTTTTTTTGAGTCTCACTTTGTCATCCTCAGTAGAGTGCCATAGAATCCTAGCTCACAGCAACCTTAAACTTTTGGGCCCAAATAATTGAGCCTAATTCTCTTGCCTCAGCCTCCCAAGTAACTGGAACTATAGAAACCTCCCATAATATCTGGCTATTTTTAGAGATGGGGTCTCACTCTTGGTCAGGCTGGTCTTGAACCCATGAGCTCAGGCAATCCATATGCCTTGGAATCTCAGAGTGCTAGGATTACAGAAGTGAGCCACCACACCTGGCCTCTGCTAAATTGATTTTTTAAATGGTTATTCTTCATAAAAATATTTGGGATAATATGTAATAGGTTTATTGCTGTTACTTTAAAATGACTTCTTAAGTGATAAGAAGGTAAAGGAATCTTCCACTAAAAAATTTGAGAACCGCTCTAACTTCATAACTACTCTGGGAAGTAGAATTGGCTTAACCTACTTCTTACAGACGAATAGACAGACTTTGCAAAGGTAGTTACTGGCCTGAGATTCCCAGAACACTGTGAGTCACTACACATGAGAAGCCCCTGGGAGCTTTTAAAAATACTCATTAGGTATTCTGGGATGGGAGGCAGGCATTTCTTTTCAATGTTCCAGGAGAATCTCATGTGTAGACCAAGTTAAGGAACCACTGCCCATTGGGTTATAAATCTCCAAACACCAATCTGATGAGTAAGTCTACAAAATATGCTTTATTTTATATTTAGACCATAGCATTGTAGGTTCTGAAGTCACACCAAGATCACCCAAAGTTAAAAAAAATTCTACTGGATTTCATTTTACTTACAGGATTCTTGCTTTGCCACTCAACAGGACAGTTGTAATCTTGCATGATCCAGGGATGGTTCAATAGATTTTTCACAGAAATCCGTTTCTTTGGGTCCACCTAGTGGCCATTAAGAAGTAGCTAGAGATTAACATTTCAAATAGAGAACACAGAACACCTTTCCTCATGAGAACTCAAAATGCATCGGAACAGATGTAAACTTTATCATGAAAAAATGTTGTCAAAGACCTTAAAATGGCCTTGGAATAAATTCTTCAAAAAAGGCAATAGAAGCAAGAAAACTATAGCAACCACCATAGGTTTAGAAGACAAATGTTTAACAAACATGAACTTCATTGGTATGGACATTATTCATGAAGTGCAGTCAATCCATTGTATGATGTAATAGTCTCTTGCTGGAAAACCTATTCAAGGGAAATATTCACCAATTTAATATTCAAGCAGCCACAATGCAGGGCATTCATACTGAATATGCAATCTCTACCTCCGATGAGCTCACAATCATATAGGACAAGTTGAAAAGCACACCTTTCCTTTCCATTTGTAATTTTCAAATGTGGAGAGAAAAATTAATCAACAAAGATTAAATTTGGAGGAGTCTAGAAGAAAGAGTAAGGCATTTTCAATCTCATTATGGAGATTTGGTGGCCTGCCCCTACTTAATGAAGGTGGGCGAGCCTGAAGTAAATTTTGAAAATAGGTGGAGATGACTTAATAGATGGAAAAACTGGAAGATATTCTGAACACATAATAAAAAAATACTGCACTAATGAGGTACTTATATTTTCGAATCGTTTCCTATCAGTCTCATTTTATCCTCATAACACTACAAGGAAGTGAGGCTCCCATTTTATAGAGGAGAACCAGTTTAGGTGATATGCCCCCTGAGCAGTAGCAGGGATACCCAGACTTCAGCACTCCTATTTTTCACTCTCAGAGGCTCATCCCACTAATCTGTGGTTCGGAAAGTGTGGTTCCAAAGCTAGTAACATCAGCATCATTTGGGAACTTCTAGCAATGCAGATTTAGTTCTACCCCAGGTCTACTGAATCAGACACTCTGAGGGTGGGGCTCAGCAATCTGTGTTTTAACAAGCCCCAGCTGGTAATTCTGATACCTGTTAAAGATTAAGAACAATTGCATTAGGATCACAGGGCCAGTTAAATTGTACAGCAATTCATTCAACAGGTATCTGCTACATATGTAATGTGCGAGAGTGGGAACAAGAAAATATGAGTAGAATAAGAGCTATTAGAAAAAACGGACAATGCTCAAGAAAAAAGAAAAACAATACCAGCAACAACAAATGGTAGATGTCTAAAAAAATGGATATACAACATAATTAAGGATCTAGTAGAAGATATATACATGGTAGGTATGAGGAATGGAATTGTTCTAAGCTAACAGATTGTCGTAACTGTAGTAGCACAACAGATTCCTTAAAAGCTAAATCAAACAATTCCATAGGCTTTTACTATTTTAAAATAAATAGCAAAGTTTACCTGCAGCATTTGTTGAAGGAGCAGAATGCTACTGGGAGAAAGCCACTTGGGAACATCATATTTTCCTTTCTATAAAAACAACAGAACATTTAAGTGATTTGGTTCAATAAGCCCTTACAGAGATTTCTAAGGTAATAACATGCTGGAGGTTTACTTCCAAGCATAAAGACTTGCTAAACATTACTAATAATAAGAAATCCATTTCTTGCCTTAAAGAACAAAATCCAGTAAATTAAATACTATCATCACCTCTAAATTCTTCACATATCAGAGAAGGGCTAAAGCACAGAAAATTTAACATGGAAAATATAAATGTTACACGTCTTTGGAATCTACAGTGTCCCTAAAGTCAACATGCGTCGGGAAAAATGGGAAAGTATAGCTAAATGTACCTTTTTTTAAAAATTATTTTTAAGAGACAGTCTCACTTTGTTGCCCTCGGTAGAGTGCCGTAGCATTACAGCTCATAGCAACCTCTAACTCTTGGGAGGCTGAGGCAAGAGAATCACTTAAGCCCAAGAGTTACAGGCTGCTGTGAGCTGTGATGCTATGGCACACTACCGAGGGTGACATAGCAAAACTCTGTCTAGACAAACAAACAAACAAAAAAAATAGGTAGCTATAAGTCCCCATTTTTCCTACGTATGGTGACTTTGCGGGGGGGGGGCGTCTTTTGGGAAACCATATATGACATTACTAAATGAACAGCAAGTGTATACTGTAGTCAATTTTTGTACTGCTAAAGCAAATTTTAGTTTATAAACTCAATATAATTATCAAATGACAAAATGAAGCATTAGAAAAGCATATTTGGTGACAGGGCACAGACCAGGGTTAAAAACAGGTTGCATCCAGAGAGCAGAATTAACAATCACTGAAGGAAATGACCAAAGCCACTTTGTAAGGCAAGTACCTTTTGGGAATAGAAGAGATTCAGGAGACAAATGTTTACAATGTAATATACTCAGAAATTATGATTACTAAGTATCAACCAAAGATAAGACCAGGGACTTGCTCAAAACTAACAGGTGATGGAATACCTCTTTATAGGATGTGCTACACCCCCCTCTTTCTCAATTCAGAGGAAATGATACAATAATTTCTCACAGTAAGATCACTTTGTTCAGTGATGCTCAGATATCACACTGAATATCTGAGAAAAACTGATTGAACTATAATTAAAAGTACAGAGTGTCCCAAAGGTAAGAATACATCCATAGGAAAATGGAAAATTCTAGCTAAACATACCTTTATTTGCAACATATTCATTGTAAGGTTTTATAAAATATTTCTCTATGTGTTGATATATAAATATAAAATATATAAAATACGGCCTCTTTTTAGCTGGAGACACCATCTTCTGGTAATTCACCAAACTGATGAACACAAGGGGAAAAAGGAGAGGCATCTGATATGTTCTTCAGACCTTTTAGAAAACAGAGTTGTTCCTCTGACTACACAGATGTGAATCTACAAGATGATATTGTAGACATCAAGGGAATGGGTACTTTTCCAAAAGGCATACCAGAAAATGTTAACACATGGCAAAACTGGAAGAGTCTATAATGTTACCCCGCATGCTGCTGGCATGTTGTAAACAAACAAGTTAAGGGCAAGATTCTTGCCAAGAGGATTAATGTTCCTATAGAGCATATTAAGCACTCTAAGAGCCATAAAGAAATCCATGAAGAAAAATGATCGGAAAAGAGAGGATGACAAAGAGAAAGGTACCGGGGTTCAAATGAAGCTGGTGCTATCCAGAGAGGCACACTCTGAGAACCAATGGAAAGGAGCCTGAATTGCTGGAACCTATTCCCAATGAATTCATGGCATAACAGGCATACTGTGTAGCACATGTGAGAACCAGTGAAAAAGTGCTGGAACCTATTCCTTGGGAATTCATGGCCTAATAGGCATAGTGCACTTTGTAAAGCCAATGGAAAGACCCTGAGCTGTTGGAACCTATTCCCCATAAATTCATGGCATAGTATGTGTAAAATATAAAAGACTATTGTAAAAATGTTATATATATATATATATATATATTATAAAACAAAATAGGAGGCTCGGCGCCTTTAGCTCGAGTGGCTAAGGCACAAGCCACATACACCAGAGCTGGGAGGGTTCAAATCCAGTCTGGGCCTGCCAAACAACAATGACAACTACAACCAAAAAATTAGCCGGACATTGTGGTGGGCACCTGTAGTCCCAGCTACTTGGAAGGCTGAGGCAAGGGGAATTGCTTAAGCCCAGGAGTTGGAGGTTGCTGTGAGCTGTGATGCCACAGCACTCTACCCAGGGCAACAGCTTGAGGCTCTGTCTCAAAAAAAAAAAAAAAAAATAGGAGTTTGTTGATTCCCTGTGTATGGTGACCTCTGGAATACCCTGTATGTGCCAAAATTAACTCCACTCAGATTAAATGCAAATACAAAATCATAAGAGTAGTTAAGGAAAGCATGGGTGAGTGATTATTTTTAGAATCTCTCTAGACATGATAGCAAAGCCAAAAACTACAAAGACTATACATGACAAAATAAAAATTTGATATTTCAGTACAACAAAACACTGACAAACTTACCAAATGAGAAAAAACCTTTTCTACCTAAATGACAAAGGATTAATTTACTTAATCACATATATAACTCTCACAAATCATGAAGATGTCACCACCACCATTACCACCACATCCATTCTTCCTATATTTCTCCTCTTCTCAGTAAATGATAACAGTTTCTAACAGTTGTGCAGACCCAAATCCTTGAAGTCATCTTTTTTTTTTTTTCTGAGACAGAGCCTCAGGCTGTCGCCCTGGGTAGAGTGTCGTGGCATTATAGTTCACAGCAACCTCCAATTCCTGGGCTCAAGCGAGTCTCCTGCCTCTGCCTCCCAAGTAGCTGGGACTACAGGTACCCGCCACAACACCTGGCTATTTTTGTTTGGGTTGCAGCCGTCATTGTTGGTTGGCGGACCCAGGCTGGATTCGAACCCGCCAGCTCAGGTGTACACGGCTGGCGCCTCAGCCCGCTGAGCCACAGGCGCCGAGCCCCTTGAAGTCATCTTAAACTACTCTTTCTCTGACACACTCTATCCAATTCAGCAACATCTTTTGGCTTTATATTCAAAATACATGTAGAGTCACTTGTCACTACTTCCACCACCACAACCCTATCTAAGCCACTAGCATCTGTCATCTGGATATCGCAATAGGATCCCACTAACTGGTCTTTCAGATTCTACCACTGTTCCCCAAATTCTAGTCTCCACTCACTACCGTTAATGTTCTTCTAAAACATTGAGTCAAGCTGTGTCACTTTACTCTAAACTTTCCAGTGGTTCCCATCTTGCTCAGAATGAAATCCCAATCCCTCACCTTGGCTCCAAGGCTCTGTATGGTCTATATCGACCCACTCCTTGCTGCCTCTCACACTCACCTCCTAACTCTTCCCGTCACCTGCCAAACTACAGTCTTGCCTTAGGTGGGGCCTTTGCTCTCATAGTTCCTCTGCCTATAGTGCTTTCTCCAGATACCAGCAGAGCTTCTGCATTATCTTCTGCAGGTCTCCATTTAAACACCTGTGATATCAGTGAGGACTCCCCTGACCACCTTTAAAACACAGAACATTCTCTGCCTCCACTTCCTTGCCTACCTGTCTTTATTATCCTTATCACCAATTTTCATATTATATTTTATTTATTTACTTTTCTGCCTCACTACATGGGAATATAAACTCCTTAGTCATAAGAATTTTGCTTATTTTTTTTTTTACCTAGAACAGTGTTTGACCTAGTATATAAAAGATACTCAATATTTTTGAATGAAGGAATAAGATAAAAAGCATACATTCCAAAAGAAAATAGACAAGGGATATTCAGAACTATTAATAATTCCACAAAAATAATGTCTAAATGGCCAGTAAACAAGGAAATATGTTCAACTAATCTAGCAATAAAAATCTATCAAACTGAAAAACTTAAAAAAAATTCATCCAACATCAGTAAGAATTCAGGGACAAGTCTGCTAAGTAAACAACTAGAGAGTATAAACTTTTCTGAAAATTTGGAAATATGTATAAAAAGCATTTAAAATTGCCTATCTTTGATCTTATAACTTCACTTCTTATAATTTATCCTAAGCAAATAATTTGATATATAAAAATGTGTGACTGATAACACTCATTACAGAATTGTTAGTGATACAAGTGGAAACAAAAGAACTAGTATAAGGCAAACTTGTGAGGGGTCTGAAAACTAAAGAAAGAAGACAAAATGCACAGAATAAAGATTCTGGGTGAGAAATTAAAGTCCAAGGAAGACAAGGTACAAAAAAAACCCCAACCAATTATAACTGAACGAAGCCAGAAGGCTGGAGTGTGGTGAAGCCATTGACTAACACCAGCAGTGGGTTTCCTTGTTCTTATGAACTATCTAGGATATAATTATTAGAGAAATCAGTCCAGCTTAAACGTAAGGGGAGAAACAAACAGGTATGAGTTATTTAGAGTCCTAAGATGATCCAGCATGCTAAATTTTTATTATGTTAAATAAGTTATTGAAGTCCCAAAGAAGCAATATCAACCAAGGAACTTAAAAAGGGCTCAGTGTCAAAACTCAGCCTCTCTGAAAGACTGACTTGCAAGTGTTAGCTAGAAAGGACAGTAACTTTCATTTCATAAAGGGCACTTAATATTAAATATTTTATTCCCTGTATCTAAAGCACCAAATGTTACCTAGAAAGCCTATTCTTATTGATACCTTGCCAGGAGGTGTAATACTTGTCAGAGTCAGAAATTCACAAAGTTTGGCTGGGGATTATAGGAATGAAGCCTCTAATTCATGTCTCCTTGCTGTCAATCCCTCATCTACAGCCAGTGGAACCCCAACCTGAAGGCTGGGTGCTGCCTGAGTTCCACGCCTGTCCCTAAGAAGGAAGTATTGTAGGTGCTCTGGTCAGCTCTCTGGGATTCATTCTGAGACATGAATTAAAGGCTTCATTCCTATAATCCCCAGCCAAACTTTGTGAATTTCTGACTCTGACAAGTATTACACCTCCTGGCAAGGTATCCATAACAATAGGCTCTCTCGGTAACATTTGGTGCTTCAGATACAGTGAATAAAATATTTAATAATATTAAGTGCCCTTTATAAAATGAAAGTTAAAACTGTCCTTTCTAGCGAACACCTGCAGGTCAGTAAGGCACAGTTGCTGCATTACTGGCCCTGATCTAGTGGCCCTATTCCCTTATCTGAGCTTTTCCTTATTCCCAAAACCAAGGCATCTCATGATTCTAATCCTGGGGACTTGTTCTTCCTGGTCTCTTAAACAATTTAGCTTGCTCTTCCCACGGTCCCTTAGAGAATGGGACACCCGCCTGGGACAAAAATCCCACCTGCTGTTTAAATGGTCGTGCATGACCTGTCTGAGACTCTGATGATCATAACCTGCTCCCAAAGTGTCCTCTGTCATGCTTCACTCACTGGTCAGGACCTTCATATACTGAGCGGTCTTCCCTCATGCTGGTTGTTTACAAGGCCATTTGCTGCTTACTTTGCGGACATCCTCTCTACTGAGTTGAATAGTATTCCCCTAATTCTGAGAGAATAAACTTCTATTGTTTTAACCTACCATTCTGAAGTACTTTGTTACAGCAACACTAGCAAACTCATACATCATCTATAAGGGCTTAGCTTCCTCACATTGCCTCTCTCCCATCAGCCTCTGCCCACCCATGGACAAGCCTGGTTCCAGGTTCTAGCCTTTTCTACTCTGCTCCAACACATACAATAATAGGCTCATTACCAGACCCATCATAATAAAAGAGACATTCTGCCATTAAGTTCAGAAACTACCATCCAAAACGAAGTAATCGTACCTAAAAGTAGGAGTACTTCACAGAAACCAAATATAAAAACAATCAGATCAAAGTACTGAATGAAGAGTTTCTATTTTCTTATTTATTTATTTATTTATTTATTTGCAGTCTTTGGCCAGGGCTGGGTTTGAACCCGCCACCTCCGGGATATGGGGCCGGCGCCCTACTCCTTTGAGCCACAGGTGCCACCCGGTGATTTTATTTTTATTTATTATTTTTATTTATTTATTTATTTTTTGAGACAGAGCCTCAAGTTGTCACCCTGGATAGAGTGCCATAGCATCACAGCTCACAGCAATCTCCAATTCCTGGGCCCAAGCGAGTCTCCTGCCTCCGCCTCCCAAGTAGCTGGGACTACAGGTGCCTGCCATTGAATAAAGAGTTTCACTGGATTAATTTGAAGTTCCTATTTGCCTCTGTTTACCATCCCTTTTTACCATTTTGAATTCGTCTATTGTCTTTTAATAGATCCCCTATGCTTTGCTATAAGCTAGCACCATGAAAGCAACCCTACCCAGAAAGAGGCTAACTAGTGAATGAGAAGTGTGGTGTCTGGCATATTGGAAACAGCAACAGATTGGAGTCATACGTTATATCTGAATCTCAGTTTTACCTTTCATTGGCTCCATGAACTTGCACAAGTTATTTTCTCTCTCTGATTCTGTTTCCTGAGAGAGTAAACTCTGAAAACAGATCACACAGGTTCAAATCCAGGATCTACCACTTACTGTGTGACCTTAGATGAGCTGTTTAACTTTGCTGAACCTCAATTTCTTCATCTATAAAAATAGTACCTTGTACAGAGAATTTTTGCTAGGATTCAATGATTTAATATAAATAAAGCATTTAGGGGCGGCTCCTGTGGCTCAGCGAGTAGGGCGCCGGCCCCATATACCGAAGGTGGCAGGTTCAAGCCCGGCCTCGCCAAACTGCAAAACAAAATAACAGCCAGGCGCTGTGGCGGACGCCTGTAGTCCCAGCTACTAGGGAGGCTGAAGCAACAGAATCGCTTAAGCCCAAGAGCTGGAGGTTGCTGTGAGCAGTGTGACGCCACGGCACTCTACCCAGGGCGATAAAGTGAGACTCTGTCTCTACAAAAAAAAAAAAAAACTATAAATAAAGCATTTAGCACAGTGCCAGAAACACAGTAAGAACTGGATAAATGTACTCTGTAGAGAATCAGCCACAAGCAAGTCATAGAACTATGAGGCATTTCTATGTCCTGAGATTCTCAGCTTCATTCTCTACACTGAAATAGGGTCCAGAGCTGAGTTTGCTACCAGGCTCAACCCAACCCCTCTTATTCATACACAGAACACTTACACAAGTATTTTACCCTGTATAGTAGGCAGCAATTATTAACCACATTACACAAATGAAGAAATCAAGTCTCAGCCAAGGCACTTGCTTAATATTATAAGGCACTGGTTCTCAAGTGGGGATGATTTGCCCTGCAGGGGACATCTGGCCACATCTGGAGACATTTTTGATAGTCACACCTTGGGGGCTATGACAAACATCAGGTGAATAAAGACGTAGATATTGCTGAACATCCTACAATGCACAGGACAGCCCAAGGAAATTATCTGGACCAAAATGTCAATAATGCTGAGGTTAAAAAACATTGTTATGGAGCAAAAAAGGGCTAGAGATTGGACCAGAAGAGAGATATAGTACTTTTTCTATTGTACTATGAATACCAGAAGGCCCAAGGAAGTTTCTAAGTAGAGAAAAAAAGACTACTTATTTAAATATTAAAATATATATCCAGAGATCAAGTAAAAAAGACCTCAAAAGGAACAATTCTGCTGGGGAAGAAAATTTCCACAAAAGGCTAGCTGCCAACCAGGCCTGAGCCACCTCAACCTTTGTTTCTGTTTATTCTTTAAAGAATTCTTGTTTATTTGAGGGACAAATACTTTGCAAACGAGAGCAAGAAAGAGATAACAGTAGGAGAAATTCAAGTGCATATGTGGGGTGGAGGAGAATTTATGAGCTAAGCAAGATTATTCTAGGAATTCTAGTGACTTAAAATTGTTCATTTTTCACATGGCTCTAAGAAAGGCAGGCGTTCTCTCCAACACATAATCATAGTACTGTAGTCAACTCTGTAATTGCAAAAATATAATCTCATAAAGAGACAACTTGCTCATTTTCTTTAAAATTATAAATTATAATTGTTAGCAAGCAATTTTTCTTTCAAGTTCCTCGACTTTCATTTACTACATTATTTATATTTCCCTAATATTTGTATACCAGAACTGGAGCACACTCATGCTTGTCTTTGAGTACAGTAATGGCAAATGAATATAGGTGACATTAATAAGATTAACACTCAATCTGTTAGTAATCATGATAGAAATTGCAGTTCAGCATTTTGGTTAAAATAGTCAACAAATGCAAAAGCTAAGCAAAGTCTGCCTCTTAAACAAGAGTTACAAGCAGTATGTCAAATACTACTGGGTTTTTCAATAAAACCAAAAACTGAGGGAAATATTATTCCCAAGTGAGGAATTTTAGAACATTCTGGGGAAAGATACATACTGCATGCAAGTGATACGACACCTTAATTAGATTCAACCAGCAGACTGTATTACACTACGACTCGGAACAATAGTTCTGAGCCAAGATTACAATAAATTTCAAAATCTATAATGTGTGAAATTAAATTCCACAATAATGCATAAAAGTCCTAATTTGAATCAATTTTCAACTTGCAAATACATGAAAAACTAAAAAATGAAATTCAGAGTAGGAAAAACAAATATACAGCATTAATAAATAATATTAATTAGGAAGGCCAAATCTCTCCTGAACAAGAAGTAGACATTTCCTATCATATTCATTTCACTGCAAAGATATTTGATTTTCCAAAAACATCAGAACTTAGATCTAATATCTACTACTAGAATAAATACCAGTTTTGTATTATTTTAAGGTAAGCTCCCTCCCTCAAGGATTAATCCAGGATCCACTCAAATAAGTAAAATAAAAGTAGAAAGCACTGAAGTTCATATGTTGGTGCATTAACCTTTTATTGCTGAAACAATGTATTAATAACTAATAGCATTAATTCCATGGCTACCATATGAATGTTAACTTGCAGTAAGAACAAATGAAGACAAACAAACATAGAAGTATATGGTCACGATAGATAAAAGCAAAGCAATGTTTATGGTTAAGTCAATAAATTAGGAACACCATGGACATATTATAGTTCAATATCAGTAGGGTGTTATCATTTCTTTTATCTTTATGAATAAGACTACAAAATCTTGATAAAATGTATCTGATACAGACTAAAAACAATACCAAGAACACTTAGGAGTGATTTTGTTCTATTCAGTTTTTTAACAACTTAGATTAGAGATCTTTCAGAAACATGCAAGTCAGCACAATACTGGCAGGGATAGCTATTATTAAATTAGTGCAGAAATCAAGATCCAACCTCTGGTATATTGATTGGGCCAGCACCCTACTCCTTTGAGCCACAGGGGCTGCCCGTTTTGTTTTTTCTGAGCAACCATGTACAAAGACTGCAAACACATGCAACATAACATACTTCAGAATGCTCTATCTCCTTGGGGTGAGGGGGTGAAAAAAAGAAAAAAAAATCAGCAATAAAAAGACTGATGCCAATACTCTTGACATAAGGGATTAGTACAACACAAACATACAGCTCTATTTCTATACACCTATGGAGACTCAGATCTGGCCTCCATAAAGTACCTCCCCCACTTCAGGGGTTCAAAACTCACTAAAAACTTTATTTTACTTTTTAAAAAATCAATACTGGCTCGGTACCTGTAGCTAAGCAACTAATACCAGGGCTGGCAGGTTTGAATCCAGCCTGGGCCTGCCAAACAACAATGACAACTACAATCAAAAAATGGCCAGGTGTGCGGGTGTGCTGTGGTGGGTGCCTGAAGTCCCAGCTACTTGGGAGGCTGAGGCAAAAGAATCAGGTAAGCCCAAGAGTTGGAGGTTGCTGTGAGCTGTGACGCCACAGCACTCCATCTAGGGAAAGAGCTTGAGGCTCTGTCTCAAAAAAAAAATCAATACTAACAAATCAAATTCAACAGAATATTAAAAGGACTGTATACCATGACCAAGTATACCATGACCTGGAATACAAGGATGGCTCAACATACTAAAATCAATCAGTGTAACAAACTACATTCACAAATGAAGGAAATACTACATGATCATCTCAATTGATATAGAAAATGCATTTGACAAAATTCAACATCTTTTCATGATAAAAACACTTAAACTAAAGAGGGAAACTACCTCAACATAGTAAAAACCATACATGAAAAACCCACAGTTAACATCATACCCAATGGTGAAAGAATGAAAGCTTTTCTTCTAAGATCAGGAACAAAACAAGGATTCCCACTTTAACCACTTCTACTCAACATGATAATGGAAGTCCTTGCCAGAGCAATTAGGCAAATAAAAAGTAAAATTTTTATATGATTCAAAATTTAAGAGATAAAAGAGCACAGAATGAAAAATGTGTCTTCCCCACCCCCAGTTTTCTTCCCCAGAGAGTAACAACAATTACCAACCTAGTATTTCCTTTTATATGTGTGCAAAAACCACCAACATGTCCAATTCCTTTAAATTTTAGAGAAATGACAATACCTTAGACACCCTTTTCTACATCTTGCTTTTTCACTTAACAATGTATCCTGGATATCATTATCAGTACTTTAAAAGCTTCCTCATTTTTATGGCTGTAGAGTATTCTAGAATAAAGATGAATATAATTCAACAATGTTTTCCAAAAGAAAAATAAAGCACTAATAAGACTCTTAGTCACACAAAGAACTAAGAAATAAAAAGGTTAAGTAGTAAACAGCATTGTGTTACTATGCTGAGAATACAGATCCTTGGAGGGGGTTTGAACCTCATGCAAGCCAAATAACATCCAACTCTAGGTCTCCCTGGCTCATTCATTTACCATTATCAACACTACAGACATGCTACCAAACCAACCCTTTTTAAAAAATGAAATAGACTTTATTCCATCAAATTATGGATCCACAGCTTAGTCTATTCCTGGGTTGATGGGCATTTGGGTTGTTTCCATATTTTGGTGATTATAAATTGAGTTGCAATAAATAGTCTACTGCAAATGTCCTTAAGATAATCGGATTTTTCTTCTTCTGAGTAGATGCCTAGTAATGGGACTGCAAGATCAAATGGGAGGTCTAATTTGAGTTCTTTGAGGATTCTCCACATTTGCTTCCAAAAAGATATTAGTTTGCAGTGCAAGCTGTAGTATATGTATACCATGGAATACTATTCAGCCATTAAAAAGATGGAGACTTTATATCTTTTGTGTTAACCTGGATGAAGCTGGAACACATTCTACTTAGTAAAGCATCGTAAGAATGGAGAAGCAAGAATCCAGTGCATTCAATTCTCATATGAAGGCAGTAGATGAGCTAATACAAGGGGTAGGGTAGGGGAATGAGGAAGTGGAGTGGAGAGGAAGTGGACACGGAGGATCACTGTGTATGACACACTTCTTGGGGATGGGACACAATTAAAAGAGGGACTTTATCAAAAAATGCAATCAGTGTAACCTAATTCTTTGTACCTTCAATGAATAACAATAAAATAATAAAATAATAAAATTCTCCATTGTCAAAAAAGAGGAAAAATTAAAAATTAAAAAAATAAAACTATTTTGGTGATACAGAAAAAAAATTATGTATCCATTAGCTTTCCAAACATTACATTTAAAAAATGCATGGGATGGGGGGTGGGCGGTGCCTGTGCCTCAGTTGGTAGGGCACCGGCTCCACATACGGAGGGTGGCAGGTTCAAATCCAGCCCCAGCCAAACAGCAACAACAAAAAAATAGCTTGGGATGGCACCTATGGCTCAGCAAGTAGGGCGCCGGCCCCATTTACGGAGGGTGGCAGGTTCAAACCTGGCCCCGGCCAAACTGCATCAAAAAATAGCTGGGCGCTGTGGCAGGCGCCTGTAGTCCCAGCTACTTGGGAGGCTGAGGCAAGAGAATCACCTAAGCCCAAGAGCTGGAGGTTGCTGTAAGCTGTGACTCCACAGCCCTCTACTGAGGGCAATAAAGTGAGACTCTGTCTCTACAAAAAAAAAAAAAAATAGCTTGGCATTGTGGTGGGCGCCTATAGTCCCAACTACTCAGGAGGCTGAGGCAAGAGAATCATCTAAGCCCAAGACCTGGAGGTTGCTGCTGTGAGCTGTGATGCCATAGCATTCTACCAAGGGCAACAAAGTGAGACTCTGTCTCTTAAAAAAAAAAAAAAAATGTACAGGGGAAAAACAATCCAGCATAATCAGGCAAATTAAGGAGAAAAATAGAATAGTAAGAGGAGGCTAATACTACCATTAAATAAATTGTATTAGTACAGTAATTAAAACAAGTAGGTATAATACAAGAATAGGCAAAAAGATAAATAAAGTGCCCAGACCAAGAAACATACAAATATAGGAGTTAGGTATATAATAAAATCATCATTTCAAATAATTGGAAAAATGATGAATTACTGAATAAATAGTCCTGGGACAACTAGCTAACCAGCTCTTAAAAATTAATACTGGGGGCGGCTCCTGTGGCTCAGCGAGTAGGGCGCCGGCCCCATATACCGAAGTTGGCGGGTTCAAGCCCGGCCTCGGCCGAACTGCAAAACAAACAAACAAAAAAAGCCGGGTGCTGTGGCGGGCGCCTGTAGTCCCAGCTACTAGGGAGGCTGAGGCAAGAGAATCGCTTAAGCCCAAGAGCTGGAGGTTGCTGTGAGCAGTGTGACGCCACGGCACTCTACCGAGGGCGGTAAAGTAAGACTCTGTCTCTCCAAAAAAAAAAAGAGAAATAGTCTTCTTTGTAGATCAAGGAGTTCATAAATTGTGAGAATGGGAGAATATTATAGTTACAGGTAAAAATGGGGTGGTGGGAAGAAGGATGAAGTAAAAAGGGACATGTGGTTTCATTTGCAAGTCATTGGACATCTCAAGTCCTTGTTTTGTATTTATCTGTGAAAGATGTTGCATGTGATAATCTTGAAATCTTAACGTATGTAGCTAGCAAGGATATCAGAGATTTTAGCATGAAAACTTGTTTATTTCCCTTCTCTTTCTCTTTTTTTTTTTTTTGGCAGAAGAAAAGAGAACTCAAATAGCTTATTCAAGATCACCCAGCAAATTAGTGACAGAGTAGACCATAGTGTATAGTAAAGGGGAAATGTTACACTGTTGCATTGTTTTCCCCCTCTATTTCCAATTGTTACACTCTAATGTTAGGCCCTACTTTGAGAGCTGTGATTTTTTTCTGTTAATCTGGGTGTTTACCTTGCCATAGGAATTCCTAGATAAGTAAACATAATAAACTCCAACATTATGGAGTGCCATGGTAAATGTTCCAGGCACTAATATAAATGTTTTGCATGTAGTAACTCATTTAATCATCATCAGAGCCTTATGAGCTAGGTATTGTTATTAGCACCATAGTACAGTCAAGAAAATTTAGGCAAAGTAAGGTTTAAAAATGTGCCAAAAGTCACACATATGTAGGAAGATGAATCTGGGCAGATTGGCTCCAATATTCATGCCCTTTACCACTGTGCTTTCCTTTGGTTTTAAGAAAAAAAAAGAATTTAGTTTTGATATTAATTGGATTTTGTAAGTTAAGAGCTCAATGTTCTACCTGATTTTCTCTCTAGGAACAGACTTTCAAACACATATCCTATTTGATTTATAAACTCTTCTAGTTATATAACCTGAGACAGGATTTTCACCACAGTTAGAAGTTGGACATTTTCTCTGCCAAGTGCAGGGAAGAAATTTAGCACAGTCCAACATGTTACTGTGACTGTAAAAATGGAATAGGGCTCTGGAAAGTATCATATCACTTGGACAGATCCAGGTGGTCATATGACTTAGTTATCCAAAACAGCTGGTTTCTAGTTTTGTCTTTATGACTTTTCTCCAGTAGTGGAAACTTTATCCCATTTTTTGTTCACTATTTCCATGGTTTCATCACCATTAAGGTTAGTAAGTTCTCCTGAACACTTCCTTTTTAAATTTAAGCAATCTTTTTTTTTTTTTTGGTGGGGGCGGGGGGGACGATTTATGCTTATAGATGGTTGAGTTTTAAATAATTCATAAATATATCATTATTTACATTTTTTGTTTGAAATTCCATAATTCCTTAAAGCCAGACCTCCTTGCTCAGCTCTGGATGTTATCTCCAGTAGAGCTAAACATGCTGGTGCTTCGGGTCCAGTCTCGTTATTGGCACCATATATTTGTCTACCTTTGAGGTCCTGCCGTTTCCCAGGTCTCTTGCCAAGGTGTATGTGGCAGGGAAGGAAAGGGTTTGATTAGTTATACTCCCAGTTCTCTGACAAAGTTGCAGTGATTCTTTTCTTGCCTATTTTTTTCTGCTTCTTTTCTTTACCACACATCTGAAGCAGTCGTCTCTTAGTCCTCCTTCCTTGGAATAAGCCACCTATCTCCTCAGTGAGTTTGGAGTTTTGGAAAACCAAAGCCCAGATATATGGCACAAAAAGTCTGGCACGATTAGTGCATGTGGCTTTATAACACAGCTCCCTCAGAGGTAAGAAAGCACAGATGCATGGCTACTGTCTTTAAAGTAAGTAGAAAAACTATATGGAAGGGAAAATGTGAATTAACCCTCAGTAAATTAGTATGTATCTGTTATTATTATTGTTACCTTTGCGTTACGACAAATCGTCTGTTTTCTATGTGTTTGCTGTGAAGAAGGATGACTGCCTGACCGTGGGGGAAGTCAACGCACCTAGATTCAGGGAATGTGTGAGTAAGTGAAAGTCAGGTGACCTCAAGGGGTCTTCTACTCTGGGATATATCAGGGAGCTGGAGAACAAAGGGGGGACAAAGTGTGTTTATCCCCTGAGTGGCCGAAGAAGATGATCCATCAACAAGTAGATGTGGCTCTGTCGACTCACCCGACACCGGTCTGCATGGGACTAACACAGACGCTGGCGTGAACCAGGGTCTCTCTTGGTTTGGTTACTGCTTTGTTGTCCAGTATCTCCCTGGCTTTTGATGCCTTGTTGTCCTCCTGCCTTCCCCAGTGAAGAAGGACCAGGAATTGCTCTTTTTCTAATTCCCTCACATTAGTATCTTTGACATTTCACCAGTAATGTTTAAGGCAGGGAGTCCATTCAATCAACCAAGAGAAAATGAGCTTAATAAATTGAACATTTTATTTTTTATTGTTTGTTTTCCAACCCTGACATTGTGAACATATTGAGTACTACTATGCCAGGAGGTAAAGGGAATTGCTAAAGGGAACTGTAAAACTAGGTGTTATGAGTGTGAAGTAAGTACAAGTGGTGATGATGATGATAACAGCAGCAATATTGTTGGTTAATATGTACTACGTGCCATTCATATGCCAGGCATTGTGCTAATTTTACATGCATTATCTCATGCACTCCTCACAGAAACTTTTTACAGCAGTACTAATGTTATCCCCCATTTTAGAGATAGACCAGAGATATAACGTGCACAAAGTTACTCAGACACTAGGTGGCCATTGAAAATTAACTTATTCATGTCCCCAACAATTAGACCATGTTTATATTTTATTTTTTTAATTTTCTCTCTCTATATATATGTGATTCTTTGCATTCCATTTTTTGCCTTCATAAAATGAAAAAGGCTTAAAATGTAATAACAATAACAATGTTTAAGATAAGGACTAGAAAAAACCTCATAAAGAATGAATAAAGAAATACATTCAGAAATCAAATGATTGCTGCAATGAAATATTGAGCAGTAATAATAATAATAATGCAAAAAAAATAACATTCACCTTGTCAGATAAGAGTATGTCTATCATAGAATGCTCTGACTCTGAGGTTCAGTATGGAGTTGTTAGTTAACTTCTTATTTTTTTTCTAAGTCTCAAAAAATGGACAACTAATATTTATAAATTAAAATACAAGATATTTTCAAAAAAACAGATCATGCCAAATCTTATAGACCAATAGAAAAAGAAATACTTCAAAATCTTTCTACTTCTTCTGGATATACCTGATATTAAAATTGGAAAATATGTATTTTTACAAAGGGAAATTACAAACGTATTTCTCTTATAAATGAGGATGCAATATCCTAAACAACATATTAACAAGTTGAATTAAAAAATAATGTTCAAGTAATGTACTTTGGTCAAAATTTAAATCCAGTTTATGTGAGAATTAGTCACTCTTTTCTTTTCTTTTTTTTTTTTTTTGAACTAAAGAGAAATCCATTCATTGCTTGTGTGTTTAACAGAGCATATAGTAACGCAGGGCATGGGGGAAGGGGAGAGCAGACAGAGAGAGAAGGAGGGAGGGGGTGAGGGAAAGGAAAAAAAAATCTTAGATTATTTTTGGTAGAGAACTGAAGGTATTAATAGTTAGAGGTGGGTGATAGTTATTTCTCACAACTTTGCTATCTGTTTATGACAGCAAGACCATACATATAACGAAACCCAATTGTGCCATACTTTTTGGACAAACACTCCTTTATAAGGTGATGTAAAATGTTTATACAACTTACTCTATAATCTCATAGTGTGCTCTTATTACACCTTGCATGCAAGGTTTACTCAGACATATTGAAATTCTGCGGTTGGATTCTGATATCATTGTAGTAGGTATCAGGCAATAAGACATCTTAGAATCAATGGTAGGATATAGCACTCTGCAGGCATCAAGCCACAGGTGCCGTCTTTATGGGTAAAGAGCTTATGATATTCTTAAAGCTCTCTGTGGAAGTGGTGGGAGTTACCACAATAATGTCACCCATCCCAATGACTTGACTATCATTGTGAGTGGAGAGAGCCCATTAGCTATTGAACAAGCACATGTTCTGCTAATTGGCCAAGAATCTGCTGTTGATCAGTGTTTTTTAAACCCCCCCTTTTTTTTTCTCATGGACTACTTGAACCTACAGTTAAACTTCCATGGCACGCTTAAATTATGTTGATCAAAAAAAGAACAACAACAAAAAGAGAATTAAAAAAAAAGAGAATATTCTTACTGTGCTTTGAGCTTCTTTCAAAAATAGTTTACTGATCTTTAAAACTTTCCTCAGCACACCTAGGATTCTCTTGGGGTACACTGGTTTAAAATCACTCTGGTCTAGATGAGGGCAGCTGAGGCACCTGTAACAGGCACCTTTGAAGCATGGGCTTCCTAAGGAGCTTTGCTATCCACCCTTGAGATGTGAAATCCTGATGAGAGCAAGTGGGTGGAACCAACTGCTCTATACCTAATACCACATTGTAGCGATTACAACCAGCTAACATTCTTCATTACAATGTTTTTAATTCCTTGTTTTGTATCCGTCTTGCACAACCAAAGTGTAATCTTCATGAGAGGACCTTGTCTTTTTGTTTTACAGGGGATTTCAAAACCACGTAATAGTGCTTGGTACACAGTAGGCATTCAATCAACATATTTTTAACTTGTTGAATAAATAAATGAACAAAAAAAGAGAGAGAAATCACCCAAAGCCAGCCTTGCCTCTTTCCACCATGGTCCTGTGAAACAAAGTCAGCTTGTTTAAACAAGCCTGTCGGTAGACTCCCTGTCCTTCACTGCAGGTCACCTTTGAGGGTCCCTAACAATGAGTTAATCTGGGTCCATTGAGGAAATAGCTCAAACCCCAAAATGGAAATAGCTGGTACTGAGACAGTTTCCCAATGGGGAAAAATTAGAACACAGCAAGAGTTGGAAGGTTTTGATAGATAAACGCGCTTCCTATGAATACATCCAACAAAAATGACATTATCAATTCTATCTTTTCAGCTATCTTATGATTTGACAGGGCCTGTTATCTAATTAGTCATCAATAAGCGTGAAAGCTTTAAGACACTACAGGAAAGTAACTTGTGCTTGGAAACCTAGCTGCCATTTATGAAGTCAGATTGTAATACATTAATAATGATTGTATCATATATTCTTTAGCATTTTCTTCACTTTCCTGGCAGTTGGACCGCCCAGGAATATTTCATATTAACTAAACATAGAGTCATTTTCTGTGATGTATTGTGTATTAATTGCATAAATAGGTAAGAAAATAAACATACACTTAACATGGTATCACACTGCATTACTACATGTTCTGTTAAAAGTACAATGAGTAGATTTTTCTTCAGTTCAAACTAAAAGCAAGTTCATTCAGAAAAAGGGTAGATGCCAAAGTGATAAAATTTTTCCCCACCAAAATGACCCAGCACTGCCTCTTCCTTGCTGTTGAGCGTCGATCTTGATTTTTAAGGGGCCATGTTCAGAGGATCCTGGCAAGTTGAGAATTTCAGTTCCAGAATTGACCTGACTTTCCACCAATATTTCTTTATCTTCCATTAAGGAAGTTCAAGATCACTTTTCCCCCTTGTCTCCCACGAGCCGTCTCTGAGACTCCACTGATGTCAAGTTTTAAACGAGTGGCCAGCAAGGCTTTTCCATTCTTCAGCCACGCGAATCTCTCTCCCGCGGGCTCTCCCGGTCCGTCAGTCTCGTGCTTGGGTTCCGTCTACGTGATTCTCGCCTCTGCCCCACGGAACTCGGAGAAGGTCAGCTCTCCTCTGGGTCCTGGATGACGCCATTCTCACCAGCTGGTTGCTAACAAATGTTTTAGAAGCTTGTATTTGTTTTTCCTGGCTATTTGTTGCATAGGAACCGAAAAAGAACATGTTCTTTTTACTCATGTGGAAACAACCCTCCCAGTGTTTCTTCGAGAGGAAGCAGCCTGGGAACAGGTCTGCTCCTACTTAGGCTTCTCCTTTACTGATGCTCATGCCTCGCCACGGCCAGCAGGGGGCATCAGCAACACCGATGTAAGCCGGACAGACTTTATTTTTTATTTATTTATTTATTTTTGAGACAGCCTCAAGCTGTCACCCTGGATAGAGTGCTGTGTCATCACAGCTGACAGCAACCTCCAATTCCTGGGTTCAAGCGAGTCTCTTGCCTCCGCCTCCCAAGTAACTGGGACTACAGGCGCCCACCACAACGCCCGGCCATTTTTTGATTGCAGCCGTCATTGTTGTTTGGCGGGCCCGGGCTGGATTCGAACCCGCCAGCTCAGGTGTAGGTGGCTGGCTCTTTAGCCCGTTGAGCCACAGGGCCAAGCCAGCTGGACTGACTTTAAATTGGGTTGTCCCACTTTGGGATAGCTCTTTCAGAAATATGGTGCACCTGTAAAAACCCGTCCCATTTATCTCAACTTTGCTCCATCTCTTCCTTCTGGACTCTTCCTGGCATATATCTGGAGTCTAGAAAGGAATCTGCCTGGGATTGCCAAAAATCTTTCAACCACAGGACTGGTCTGTGCCTCAGGGTCTCAGGGGTAGGTCTGTTTTTTATCTTTGTTTTGAGGCGGGGTCTCACTCTGTTGCCTACCTGGAGTGCAGTGGCATGATTATAGCTCACTGCAACCTCAGACTCCTGAACTCAAGCTATCCTCCTGCCTCAACATCCCAAGTAGCTGAACCTACGAGTACTTATCACCAGGCCCAGCTAATTTTTCTATCTCTTGTAGAGAAGGGGGTTTCACTCTTGCTCAGGCTGGTCTTGAACTTCTGACTTCAGGCAGTCCTCTGACCTTAGCCTCCCAAGGTGCTGGGATTACTGGTGTGACCTATCATGCCCAGCCTTCTATTTTTCTTTTATTAAGTCTTGATAAATTATGGTCTTGTAATTGATAATTTTCAGATTGCTAGTGACTGCAAGTACCCACCCTGCTTCTCACTGGAGAGTATCCTATATGGTATGAACAATTTAATGCACACTCAGTTGGAGCTCTACATGGTCTATTGTCAACTTCTTTAAAGGACAGAAATTCAATTCATTTAGTCCTTATAGTCTTTTAATGGTGTTACCTCTTTCCGTTAAACAAAATTAGAGACATTCTAATCCTCAGTGAGTTGGTCTGTGCCACATACCAATATTTCACCTGCTTGCCCCCCAAATGCCATTTCATTATAACCTGGCAGTTCAATTCATTCATTCATTTGTTCATTCATCAATTTATATAGCTAATCTTTGCTGAGTGTCTGGTAAGTGCCAGGCTCTGTGAGAAGTGCAGAGGCTTTAATTATAAACAAAACAGAGAATCACCCTGCTTTGGAGGACCTGACACTCTAATGGGAGAGGTAGACAGTACTCAAATGTACTTATATGTACAAAGATATAAATGCAAATTGGTAAGTGCCATGAAAGAAAAATACAGAGAGCTCTGAAAATATAGTAGGGACAACTGGCAGAGTATATCATTTCTCTCATTGCACTATCTAAATATTATCACATTGATATACACTTGAGCTTGTTGAGCTTAGAATCTATGTTCTTTTATTACTAAATACCACCTTCTATCAAGGATGTAAAAATATCTACCATATAGTTAACATGTTTCTGACCTGTATTCAACTGTTGCACATGGAACATCTTTGCAATCCTTGAAACACCTAACATAGGACTTAATATATAGCGAGTTCCTACTAAACTCCCTTTGAATATAATTGTACTTCTCAAAATTCAACTAAGTTTCTGTTTTTACTGATTGCCTATGCTGTTTTTTCGTACTTACACATTGTAAGGTAACAACTGTCATTCTATTCATCCATCAGCAGGTAGGACTGAGGTGGGCCATGGCCTTTTGAATTTTGATTTTCTGGCCAGACAGCATACTCACCCAAGGAGCAGATTTAAACTTGCACAATCCTAGCATTATTTCAAACCCTTTTCAGTTTGAAATCACCAGAGTGAGTCATCGAGAAAAATAATTATCTTTCCCTGAGCCTTTAATTAAACTTTCATCCAGGCATTTCCAATTGATTTTATTTCAAAACAAGTTTTTCTTTGTAAAACAAAAGGATAATAAGAGGAGGGGGTAGATGAGAAGAGATAAAAATAGTTTCTTGTTAACAAGCGTTAATATAATATAGCCAGGAACAAATGCCCAGTGTGCAGTCAGAGCCAGAAACTGAGTCTGCGATCATAAACAAGTTAGAAAGTTTTCTTCACTGACTAGAGCTGTTTTTGGCATTGAATTAATGTCAGATACCTTCAAGTTTATCTTTAAAGAGGAAAATAAATTGGTAGATTTGATCTATTGTTTTGTTTGATTTTCCACTTGGTTTGTTTCGTTCCCATATTTGTGGATGAGGCTATGGCGGGAAAGAGGGGCTGACATGATATTCCAGGAACTCTTGAGAAGAAAAACAAATCTACTAACATTGTTCAGTCTTCTGAGAAAAGTGCCTTGTTTAAACTGGTTTGCACGGCAGCGTTTGTTAACTCCTCAGCCTTTAAACTATTGCTGTAGTGTGAGCAGAAATGCAATAATATTATTAATTCTCTTGTTTTCTAGTTAAATTGAATGCATTTCCCAACTTATATACACTTTTTTTTTTTTTGAGACAGAGTCTGACTCTGTTGCCCTGGGTAGAGTGCCATGGCATCAGCCTAGCTCACAGCAACCTCAAACTCTTGGGCTCAAGAGATCCTCCTGCATCGGCCTCCTGAGTAGCTGAAAGTACAGGTGCCCGCCACCACGCCCAGCTAGTTTTTCTATTTTCAGTAGAGATGGGGGGGGTCTCACTCTTGCTCATGCTGGTCTCGAACTCCTAAACTCATGCAATCTACCTGCTCGGCTTCCTAGAGTGTTGGGATTACAGGTGTAAGCCACCATGCTGGCCATATTCTAAATTTTAATCATCTATACTTGACCTACACCAAGCAGAAGTTGAATCTGGCAGAAAAGTGTGTTTCAAAGCATTGCATTTCCTTTCTCCCTCACATCATCAGGGCAAATGTGAGGAAAAAAGCAACCTAGTGTTCTGCTATGTCTGTCTGCGCTGAAGAAATAGAATATGATTTTCTATAGCTAATGTTATAAACGGTAGTTTATTTCTAGGTCATCCCACAAAAAATACAATAGACAGTTTAAGTAGAGATATAGATAAAATAGTTGTGGGGCTATGATTCATCCTGGTTTTAAAAGGCTTTTGTGGACTGTCTTGAGAATTTAACACCATTTATAAATAGTGTTTTATGGAACAATGCATCCTGAAATACAGGGTGTTCCCAAAATCTCCATACATAGGGAAAATTGCATAACAACAAATACCTTGGAATGTGTTCGCCACAAGTGAGAGAGAAGACTGTGTGTGTGTGTGTGTGTGTGTAGAAAGAAGTGGCTAACCCATAAAGAATATTTTGTATTACTTTGTAAATAACGTGGATCTATCTAGCTACAATTTCCCATTTCCCTGTGTATGGTGACTTTGGGATATCTTATGATAAAAGATAATTTGACACCTATTCAGCTAATGAGATGGGAAGCCACGTCTTTACACAGACACAGTCTTTGATCCTCATTCTTGTTTTTGCACTAACTTTACTGCCTGCTGGGTACTATACAGAGGTCCCTCCAGAACCCATCTCTCCCTCTGGAAGGGGAGGAGAGTAAGCCAGCACCATCTAGTCGGCTACCTGCTCTCCTGCTCACATTTCACATGCCTGCATTTCCAAGTACTTTTGCATCCCTTACAATGACATGCACACACTCTTCTTTCTGCCGGGAAGGGTTGTCCCTTTCTCGCTGTCCCGGCTGACTGCTGCTCATCCTCTAGTTCCACTTTTGCATCCTCTGAGAAGTCCCCCGAGTCGCTCTTGTGGACACCGAGGCTTCTCCATCTGAGCTCTGCTGCTTTCGCTCATTCTCCTCTTAAGCAGCTACTTGTGATTATTTGCAAGTGTAAGACTTCGCTAGGCTATGAGCACCTCAAAAGCAAGGACCACATCCTGTGAGTGTTCACATATTCACTGTGTGCTCTCTGACACAGCGAACATGAACAAAGATCAAATAAGTAAGGAATTACTAAATGACTTAATAATTCTTTTAAAAACATCCAACTCCATTGTCCTAATTACTCCTTAATGTCCAACCATTACTCTGGTACCAGGAAATCGAACCCAAATACTTTCCTGCCTTTTACAAAAGCAAAAGGGTCAAGTGGAGCAAAAGAGAGAAGGGGGGGGCGTTGAGAGGGAAAGAAAATCAAAGCAGAACCTGAAGAATCAAACAACAAAACCACACAGGAGAGACATTCATTAGATAATTGTTATCTACATACTGGTAAGTGGACGCTGGGTCAAGGTTAAAGTGAAAACAGCTGTTGCACGCATGATGAGGGGAGTGGGGGACACTAAGAGCCAGGAGGACAGGCAATATGGAGGAAGCGCTGCGTGGGCTGGAGGGGACAGACTGTCCTGATGTGAAAAGACGGGCCTGGTGTCTCTGCCTGTACTTCTCCACGTTAGCCAGCAGAGGGTAGCCACGAATACTGCATGCATTTTCCCCTTCCTCTCAATGTTTTCTTCGAATTTCAGATAAATATAACATAGGCAGTTCTTGTCTCCAGAGGCAAAATATGCAAGGTGATGGGTGTTAGTAATTCCTTCATAACTTGTGGGGAATTTTTTGGATCTTTCAATGTGATGCTTGAAGCAAGAGAACATGGGTGTTTGGTTGGAACAATGACTATGCAGTTAGAACTGACTTTGAAGAAGCAGTATTATGAGATGAACGCTGGGCTATGTGACTAAAGTCATTAACATATTTAATCATCCCTATCTGTCCCCAAATGCAGGCAACCCCCTCTGCACAAAAGATAATGTCTGGAACCCAGGAAGCCTGAATCAGAGCATCGCTTACATTCTCATGCTCTGTGTTACACAAGCTCTCTTGGTAGCACAGTCCCTGTTCCTACTGTAAGGCTGCGCTTGGCTGAGCTCGTCTGCTGAGGGGGGAACCTGAGTTGGCATCAGTCAGGGTGAGGATCCTAGTGAAAGAATGAAAGTAGAAAAAGAAAAACCAAAGGGTACTATGAATAATCCTAAATTGTAGTTTCAAAACCATATTTACTAGCCTTAAGGAAAATATGATAAGTAGATATTTATGAAGTTTTCTTAAGTCATGACAGTAGGTTTCTTATATTTTTCTCCCTGATATCCATCATTGGAATTTTATTTACTTCAATTGACTCGTCACCATCTTGCTGTGAATAAATGAGGGAAGTGCATTTACAGTAGCAAAATCCGATCTGGCCACAGATGAGCCCCATAGGCAGCTCTTGAAGACTTTGGTTATCATTAGCATTGACAGGGGGCAAATGTGAGCAGATATTTTAATTTTACTTTGGAAACTATTTTTGAATGTTTACTATGTTGTAAAGCACTGTGTTAGGCACAGAGGTTAAAAGGTGTTTAAGACTAAATTCCTACCCTCAAAGAGTCTCATATACAACCGAGAGAATACACACATCTATCAGTACCCTTAGCAGAATACGATAAACACTATCCGAAAAGCATGTGTAAAATGCCAGGGTGACAGGGATAGGCCAGCTTTTAGGTTTCCCACTATGTAACAGCTTGTCCTCTGGATTAATATTTAAGATTTGCCTGGTGCTTTTTGAGTTCAGAATTGTGATAAAGTGGTAGATAGCTTAGAAAGATTTTTAGCTTAACACTGAGCTCAAAAACGGTTGTATCCTGTGATGGAGGAATACCTACAATTCTGACCACATCTACTCCATAAAATGCTGAGGAGACAGAGAAGTAAATGCTGCTGAAGTCAGTCCACTGGAAATTGCTACCCATCTGTTAGGGATCACTGTATGTGAGATAGCCTGATAGCCATACGGAACAATGGGTAAGGGCTTGGAAAATAAACTTTGCAGAGATGTAGGATAATTTTATTGCTGGAAATGGCTCAAGAAAACCTCTAGAGCTGGGAGCACTGGCTTATGCCTGTAATCCTAGCACTTTAGGAAGCTGAGGTAGGTGGATCACTTGGGCTTAGGAGTTTAAAACCAGCCTGAAAAAGAGCAAGACCCTGTTTCTACTAAAAGACTAGCCAGGTATTGTGGCAGGCTCCTGTTGTCCCAGCTACTGGGGAGCCTGAGGCAAGGGAATGGCTTGAACCCAAGAGAGTTGAGATTGCTGTGACCTAGGCTGATGTGATGGCACTCTACCCTGGGCAATAGTGTGAGACTCTATCTAGAAGAAGAAGGAGAGGGAGAGGGAGGGGGAGGGGGAGGGGGAAGGGAGAAAGAAAGGAAGGAAGGAAGGAAGGAAGGAAGGAAGGAAGGAAGGAAGGAAGGAAGGAAGGAAGGAAGGACATCTAGGTTAATTCTATCATTTTATAGAGGAGGTAACTGAAGTCTGGCAGTAAAAATAAATAAATGAATTTCTCAAATGTCATACTTGTAATTAATGGAAGGGATGGGAGCCCTCAGAAGGCTAGCAGGCAACGCAGTGACTCATTCCAGTCTGAACTCTAGCATCGAACAGCTTGGGCTCAAGCCCCGTCTCTACCACCTACTGGCCAGGCTGTACTAAGGGATTTATTTCCACTTCCTGTCATTCAGTTTTCTCATCTGCAAAATGGAAATAATACTGTGGTATCTGCCACATATACAATGAGAAAACACATGAAAACAATAAGAATAAAATGAGATAATGCAAATTAACCTGGGATATAATAAGAGTTTGGGAATTGCTAATTATTAGAACTCATGTGTCTCAACTTCTGCATTACACTCTTTCTACCACCACAAAGATGAAAGGAATAAAATGGGATTTTGTTCATTTTTGTTCCTCTGACGCAGAAAGAAATCTGTTTTTAGATCTGTATGCTCATCTGGTGTCCTCATTCTCCCTCATATCTTTTCTTTCAGGGCCAAGGAGATTAAGATCAAGTTGGGAATTCTCCTCCAGAAGCCAGACTCGGCTGTTGACCTTGTCATTCCGTATAATGAGAAGCCAGAGAAACCAGCCAAGGCCCAGAAGTGAGTCATGAATATGGATTCCACTAATTTTCCTCCAGAGGATGGCTATTTTTCAAGTGGTTAGCTGTAGAACTACCCCCTTTCAATTACTCATTTAAGGATTATAAGAGTCCTCAGAGAGTTGGTTTGTAAATAAACTTTTTTTTCTCATGTCTAAAGCATAATATTGAATACTGGTAGAATACTTAAAAAATAGAAGATAGGACCTCATCTTATCTTTGACGAGATGGACCATATCCATAAAATGACACTAGTGACTCTTCTTAGATAATTACCACCATGTTAGTGTGGTAAAAACACCTGTTCATATATACTGCCTTGGGTCAGGTGACCATCCTGATCCAGCTACTTGTGAGGCCTGGACACTCACCTGGGCAGGAGCCATGGTTGGGACATCTCCCTCAGGAAATTTCTAAGGACCAGGCAGACAGTTTAAGACTAATGGTTTCTTCTTCAAGGTGGTGTCCCACCAAGGTCTAGCAGAGGAACAGAAGACTTCAGGGAGGAATACATACTTGATCAGCTATTTCTATTTCATGCACACCAAACATTTTTTGCCCAACTCATAAATTAATATTCCTGTTGGGTTTCTGCAATCCTCCCTCCCACCCCATCCCCTTTTCCCTACCTGCCTCTCACCCTCTGTTCAGGTTCAGCACCCCGGAGGAGTATAATTATAAAGAGTTGAGAGGTTAGGGCAGGCTTTCACAGACAGCATTGACTGTCCTTTACTTCCTAACACCCCTCACATTCCCACTGTTTATCCTCCTTTCACTGCCTCCTCAGGTAGACTCTGCCTTCCCTCTGAAACAGAGATACCCATAAAGTCAAGAATGGAAAAGAAGAAGAAGAAAAGACAAATGTATTCAAACTCCTTCCCTGTGTTACCTAAAAAGCTTTGAGGATCTCACAGAAGTGCAGTAAAAATCCGGAAGTCACTTTTAAGTTCCATTTCTCTTTTTAAATTTAATATGTGTATAAATTGACCAACTTGTCCTTTGTCCAAATGACCTTCAACTTAATATAGCTGGATTGGTTGGGAAATAACAAGATGATTTATTTTATTTTAGAAATTTTTTTCCATTTAAATGGATATTTCCATTCTCCTTTTTTTTTTTCTTACTTCAAAGTAACTCAAACCGGAAGTGAGGCATAATTGAGTTCTCTGCATTTTAAAAGGAGAAGCTAATTCAAGCAGCTGGGGCACCAAGCACTGGTGAAGAATAAGAACCACATTTCATAGCAGCAACAGATCAAAAACTCTATTTGGAAGTAAACAGTGTGGTAATTATTGATCTGTTGGAATTAAGTTTAAAAATACGGTACTATATTTTCTGCTTTGAAGCCCTGCTTTAATATCCCACTTGAACTATTTGACTTAGCAAGGATTCAGAGAGAAACTGTTTTGGAAGAAAACCTGAGGCTGACTATTTATTGAATTATTTGTTTCTTTTGTCTTCCCTCCGCTTGCTTCCTCCAGCAGTTTAAATGGTTTTGGAAAAATCCTCATGTCCCGACAGATTACTCGTGTCTCTGCTGCATTGTTACCAGTCACCACTAACCAGTTTCCTACTCCCTTCCTAACCCCCCAGCCCCATCACTCTCCTCCTGTTTAGAAAATTCCTGTGACCCAACAGATTGTGTTCTGTTCAACCTCGATCAATCTCTCTTCTCTCTACATAAAAATGTCTCTGTACTTTTTACTCATGTTTTTCTCTCAGAAGAGAAAATAATCCTTCTCTTGACTGAAGGTATTTTTAACCCCTCTCATCTTCTCTGGGTTATTGGCTTCAATAGAATCCCTTTTTAGAAAAGCTTTTAAATTTTTTTTTTAGTATATTTCTAAATTCCTATTGTTAAAAAAAAAATGGACCATTGAGAAAAATAGAAATACACTGCCTCTATCCCTACCTGCCCCTCCAAATCAGCTTGTGTTGCCATTTTCGTATTCTTCATTGCTCTTTTCCCTCAGGACCTTCTTCCCCTGGGAACAAACAAGATTCCTATTCCATGCTGAGAAATGCTCTCCTGCCCTTCACCCCTTCTGCCCTGTACCTTTCTCTTCCTTTCACTGGGTAATTTAGAAGAGACGTCTATGCTCACGGTTTCCAGTATCTTCTTCATGTCTTTTTCATGGGGGTTAAACCTTGCTCCCTCACTGAACCTGCTGTCTGTATGGCCTCATCTTCGACTTGTCTGCAGCATTTGACCGCTCACCAGTAGCCCTCCTCCTAAAGTTCTTTTCCTGAACTTCTTTTCCTGGGCTCTCCCCCATCTTCCCTTTCTCTAGGTGCTCCCCCTGTGCCTGCCCTCTGGGAGTGAGCATTTCCAAGGCTGTGCTGTAAGTCCTGAAATAAACAACAAACAAAACGAGTCAATCGCATGAGTTTCATCTGTCATAACTGTTACCAAGGATTATAATATAGTCGATTACAAATATCAGTGGTGATCTAGATATTCTTATAATTTATTTTATATCCTTTCTTTTTTTTTTTTTAAGAGACAGTCTCACTTTATGACCCTCAGTGGAGTGCTGTAGCATCACAGCTCACAGCAACCTCCAACTCCTGGGCTTAGGAGATTCTCTTGCTTCAGCCTCCCAAGGAGCTGGACTATAGCTACCCACCACAACGCCTGGCTATTTTTGTTGCAGTTTGGCCAGGCCTGGGTTTGAACCCGCCACCCTTGGTATATGGGGCTGGCGCATTATCCACTGAGCCACAGGCTCCACCCAATTTATTTTATATCCTAAATGTTCCTTTTCTCTCATGCCTACATCAGCAATTGTTACTGCATTTTTGCCAATGTTGTGTTTATCACTTTACACTCAAGACTCAAGACTTCCGCACACAAATCGTACCTACTCTGCACCCTGGTTAGAGGATGGTTATGGGCTGCCGTCTACACGTAGGTTCACCTGGTTGACTGCAGAGTGAGCATTGTTGTGAAGAATAACAATGTATGAACAATTGGTGGCCATCTATGGACATCAAAAAGTGGCAAGTCTTGGTCGTTTTGTTTAAGTCTGTGTCCCATCCATAGTGTCCAGGTCCCCAGAGACTGGTTGTGAGCAAACGACTCTGTAGGACAGGAAGGCAGAGCCCAGCGGGCACCTGTGAACGCCAGGACATAGTCTCAATGTCATTTTCCTTATCATGCATTAAGAACACATGATAACCTTAACAGGAATGTTGAAATATGTGCCAGGCACTATGTAGATGAAAAGCCCGACCAAACCAAAACCAAAATAAATAAATAAGAAACAACCGCGGCTGCTTAGAGAGGTTAGAATACTTTCCCATGGTTAGAGCTAGTGTTGGAGTTGTCAACAGCTGGGCCATGAGATAGATCTTAAAATCCAGGTTTTGAGTTGTCTGTGGCTTTCTTTCAACAACCAGACTAACTCTGGGCGAAATGAACCATCTTTCATTTACTTATTAATTTTGACTCACTTCTACTGCAGGGTGGATTGATGCTAGGGGATGTGCTGTACAGTAAGGGAGAATGGGAGAAGCCCTCCACGGATGACAAGCTACACTTTTAGGTGGTGATAGCCTCATTGCCATGTGAGAGGCTCAGGACTAATGAGAGAGAACGCACTTCCACCAAGGTGGTCACTTCCTGGGCCAGGCGGCATTGACATTTACACTCGGCATTATGGAGCACGTGGCGACTCAGCTCTGCACGTTTATTTTCACTCCTTTGAGCTGGCTTCCTCTTCCTCCCTCACTCAGCCACCTGCAGAGACCATGCCAACCCTTTGTAGTCATCTATGACCTTGCAAACCAGGCACTTACTGGTTATTTAGATCTGCATTTATCTTGTTTCCCATGAAGTCAGACTAAATGAAAGCTGGCAAATTCTGAGAACTGGGACAGGATGAACCTCTGTTACCTCCCAGAACACTAGGCTTCGTGCTGTGGGGGTGTGCCCTGCCTCACTGTGCCCTTAAATCAATTTGGACTCATTTCTCCCCCAAGCGGGCTCTGCCCATGTCCTTTTCAGGAATTTAATCTTGGCTGTGATGTGCTGCTCATATTGACCATTCCTTTGGTTCTAATGCAACCATTTGGGACAAATCGGATCTGGTAATATGTTTAAGACGGGGTCTCCTGTTCATGTCTTTTTCCTGTGCTCCTTGATACTAACCAGAGGAAGAGGGGGGCAGGAAGGCGATGTCCTTGTATGAGAATATTTATAAAATCAGGGAATCCTGTGAGTAAATCACACCTTCCCTTTGCTCTGAGCCAGTTTCTCTTGTCCACTGATTTCATATCCTATTATGTCTGTCAGCAATTAAGGGGGACTTGGTTGGTGTCTATTATGTGCAAAACATTGAACCCACTGTATTGAAGAACTTAAGTTAGCCTTGTGCTAAACCTGTAGATCTGAAATTAATATACGTAGTAGGGACAGTTCTCAACGTGAGGTCGTACAGAGACCTCTGGTAAACAGGTCCTTTTCTGGTTAGAAGGAAAATGAACCAGAAAAATATAGGGACACACTTATGATTCCCTGTTCATTCTATTTCTCATTCCTGTGCTCCTTTCTATTACCCAGAGAAAAAGGAAGAGGAGGAAGGTAGCTCCCTTGTTAGAAATAAATTTCCGAAGCATTAGTATGTTTTCAATGTGTGATACCAGTTTCTCGCTAGGAAAACAGAAATTACCTAAGATTATTTCACAAGTTTTATTATTTTTAGCAAATTCAACTTTCAAAGGGAAAACATATAAAACTTTGTGAAAAATCATATCATTAGGACTCACAAGCTGTACATGGTCTGCAATGAAGAATTGAGACGTGAAGAAATTATTCATGATACCTTAGCCAAAAACTCTACTGACGGTTTGGAGTCCTTCTATAAGAAAAGGTAGGCGGAATCTGAGCCTGGGACAGCAAAATGGAAAGTGGCATAAGGAATGTCTTATCGACCAAAGCTGCTAATCTGAATAATTAAACCCCCAAATATCATTTTATACAAATTAGAAGCAGACTTTTTTAAAATTATTATTATATGGACAGTTGATAAACAATTGAAGAGCTAAGGAAATCCCAATAGGAAAAACACTTTCAGTGGTCTTAATATTATAATAAATGCCTCGTCATTGTGTTGTGATTTGACAATGCTGCACTCACACGGTAATGCTAGAGTTCAAGCAGGGTGAGCCGGGGAGAGTACAGTCAGCCGCTTTTCCCAGACAACACCAGCTTGACTTGACACATCCTGCTGTGAGAGAAAAATTGGTGGTTAAAATGAAATAGCTGCAGGGATTCTGTATATATAAATGTTAAAATAAAAGCAGCCTAAGAAGTTACATGTTGGCTATTATCTTCTCCTTTTGAGGCAGCATCTTGAGCATTTGTGTACAACATTCTTATTTAGGATATATTAACCACTTTTAATTTTTTATCAGAAAGTGCAAATCTTTTTAAGATATCCTGTTTCTCTCTCCACCCCTCACCCCAAGGGGGATGGGTGTACTCCCACTTAACGGGCATAATGTCAGGGTGTATGGCACCCCCTTTGGGGATGGGACACAATTACAAATTTTTGCAAACATTGCAACCTAATTCTTTGTACTTTCAAATTAACATGAATAATCATTAAAAAAAAAAAATCTTGTACTAAGTGAGCAGGAAAACTGCATTTATTTTTTGTTGTTGTTGTTTTAATTTATTGTTGGGGATTCATTGAGGGTACAAGAAACCAGGTTACACTGGTTGCATTTGTTAGGTAGAGACCCTCTTACAATCATGTCTTGCCTCCAAAAGGTGTGGCACACACTAAGACCCCACTCCCTCCCTCTGTCCCTCTCTCTGCTCTTCCTTTCCCTGCCTCTCTCTATTTTTTTTAATATAGACGTGCTCTGATCATAAACAGCTCATGCCTGTAAGCTCACTATCTTCCATTAGCCTTATTGAGGTAGCCTTGGGATGTGCCCTTTGGTGATTAAATTAGGTGGTGAACATGACAGTATAAGTGAGGTGGAGAACATGAGTTCAGGTCCTGTAAAGGGATAACTGGATTTTATTACGTTGTATTTGGAAGAAAGATTGCAGTTGGAACCACTGTCATGGGATATCCTGGAATATTAAGACACAGCTTCATGACAAATAAACTCTCCTTCTAAAAGGGGACAGACCAGGTGGCACCTATGGCTCAAAGCAGTAGGGCACTGGCCCCATATGCCAGAGGTGGTGGGTTCAAACCCAGTCCTGGCCAAAAACTAAAAAAAAAAAAAAAAAATTTAAAAGGGACAGACCAAATCAAACTGTTCAAAAGGAGATGTATGAAAGCAAAGCCAGCTCATCCGACCCAATTGCTGGAAAGAAAATAACTTGAACTTGCACGTCCTATGGATGGATCATTGGCTGTTTATCATTTTTATCTAAGAAAATCAGGGACAAGTCACTGCTGTGCTTAATTCTCTACTTACACTGCAACTTGTTTATTTTCTTTCTCTGATTTAGACCCTCGCCGGATGAGGCCCTTCAGTGGCGTGATTGCTTGGACAAGGTCCTGCAGAATGACTGTAAGTTTGTGTAGTTTTTAGTAAGCATTAATAACTGTCACGGTAGGGACACAGACCCAGAACACTTTTGTGTTGCCCAGGTTCTTCTTCTCCAATTTTGCCATTTCTCCCTTTTTTAAAAGTGGTCTCATCAAGGGAAGGGTACCTCGGGAAGGTGGCTATACCCCTCAGGAGAGGAGAAGGTGAACTGCAGGGTTCTGAGGCTCGTGGTTGCTGGTTGTGGGTTGTGTTCCCACCTGCTTTGCTTTCTTGTGTGACCAGAGCAAGCATCTTGACCTGGGCATGTCTCGGTGTCCTTTTCGGTGAAGTAGAGGTCCTTGCTGTCCCTTCTCAGCCTCCTGGGATTTGGTAAGGATTGGGGGTAGCAGTATAAAGATCACTATACAAGTCATCATTAGTACATACTAGTTCAAACCACTGTCCACGGCTCTTGTGACCTGCTGTGGGTTGTTATCACCTCCAGCCTCTGTTTCCCCTGCTGGAAGCATGCCTTTTATATCTCCACTCAAGGCATGACAAGGGTGCTCACCAGTGTAGCACTCTTTTCCAAGATAAAACCAGTATGCCAATGAATATTACTTGCCTTTCCCTTGATGCAAAATCCTTACTGATTCCTAAAGATTATAGTATTGAGTTCAAATTTCTAACATTTATCAGGATAGGACCAGGTACCGTGGCTCATGCCTATAATTCTAGCACTCTGGGATGCCAAGGCAGGCAGATGGCTTGAGCTCAGGAGTTCAAGACCAGCCTAAATAAGACCAAGACCCTATTGAGCTCAGGAGTTTGAGGCCAGTGTAAACAACACGAAGACCCCATCTCTAAAAATAGCTGGGCATCGTGGCAGGCACCTATAGTCCCACCTACTTGGGAGGCTGAGGCAAGAGGATCACTTGAGCCCAAGAGTTTGAGGAAGCTGTGAGCTATGATGCCACAGCACTCTACCCAGGGTGACAGAGTGAGACACTGTCTCACACACACACACAAAAAAGAAAAGATTTACCAGGATAACTATGTGGCTGGTATATAGTGTAATGGAACTGTTTGTGCTCTGTTCCATATAGAATTTCTTTCTTTCTTTCTTTCTTTTTTTTTTCTTCTCATTTTGTCACCCTTGGTAGAGTGCCATGGTGTCACAGCTCACAGAAGCCACAAACACCTGTGCTTAAGTGATTCTCTTGCCTCAGTTTCCCAAGTAACTGGGACTACAGGCACCTGCCACAACACCTGGCTATTTTTAGAGACAAGGTCTTGCTCTGGCTCAGACTGGTCTTGAACCCATGAGCAGAGGCAATCCATCCGCCTCAGCTTGCCAAGTACTGGGATTCCATATGCAATTTCTACATGCGAGCCCTTTGGCTGAAATATCTGGCACTCAAAACTTTCTCTGTTGAAATTTGCTCACCTCTGTAATAACAAATCTAAATACAAAATGCCCAGTTTTCCCAGAACAATTTACCTACTCTCTGAACTCCTAACACCTTTTTTCTGCACACCTTCTGTGCCACTCAATACCTGTGGTCTTGCAGACTGTTTGCAGTTGCCTCCCTTCTATGATAGATAATTTCACATTGGGAAGTGAATACTCAGAAGAAAACAAATATTTGTTTCAGAATTCACTGTAAAAATATGATTCAGTTTAAAATATCCAACTGATAATCTCTCCATCTTCACCACAAGAATAGAACATGCAACTTTGTTTGTACTTTGGAAAATAAGGATTTACAAAGCATTTTTCACATGACCATTGAGATTAGCAGGCAAAAAACCTATGTTTTTCATTAGCATGAAAAAAACCCTATGTTGAATTATATATGGACATTATGTTTTGTTTTTGGTGGAGTAAGCTTCTGCTTACCTGCAATACAATCAAATCTCTTCTGGAGACAGAACATTAAAGTATCTAATTTGGAACTTTTATCACTCTTATTCATTTCTGATTCTCATTTCTTTTCTTATCTTAAATGGAATACCCTGACCTCTGACTTTATAATATGTTCAATTAATATTTATTAAGTGAATGAGGGAATGAGTTAAATTGATTTTACTTCTTAGACCTAGAAATTCCGTGAGACCAACCAGGAGAAAAATACTTATGTTTATCAATTGATTTATTGTCTTACTCCAGTGGTTTTAGGCCAATGACAGTTGACAAAGGACTTATTGACAAATAATGAATACTAATACCCTGAGTACAGGTATTTATTGCTACTGTCAGACTGAAAGTTAGCAGAACTACTTTCATGTTTTCAAAAACATTAAGGAGGAGGATGTTTATGAGCCCATATACAATACTTTCAGTTGCACTAAATCCTTAGAAGCACATGTTCATATGTTTTAGGCTTTTAGGAGACAGAGAGCTATTGAGATAAGAAAGCTCGGGGTAGGAGTTAAGCCACAGACAGCTTGTGTTGACACTTTCGTAGCATTTGCTAAGGGACTAAAACCTTTCAGCATGCAAACATGTTTACCATGGTGTGAGATCAAGGCATGAGATTCTCACAGTAATATTTTCTGCTACTCAGAGGGGAAAATCCATCTGCAGCTATGTGTGATGTGCATATGTATGTCTATACACAGATACATAATATTCACAGTATTTTATTTAATCGTATATTATATATTTTTTAAATTATATGTTTATATGTACATATTGTATGTACTTGTGTGATTGTGTGTGTGTGGGTGTGTATAAATTCCACAGAATTGTCTTCTTGAGTAATTAATATTTTTAAGACCAGACAATTAATTTCTCCTAATCAAAAATGGGAAAACATTTGACAACTATAACTAGTCAATTATTAGCTTGAAAGAGATGCATGTCCATCTTGAATAAAAAAGAGAGTTCATGGTATGGGTATAGAAATCTCACAGAAACAAGGGTGAGCCAGGCCCTGTGGGAGGTAAACCAATTGTGAGTAAAACCACCTTTCCTCTCTGGTTCTCTGTTCTTCCTGTCTCTTTCCTCTTCTCTGTCTTTCTATCTCCCCTTCTCCATGTCTGCTTCTCCCTGTGACTTGTCTTTTTTCCCTGTCTTTGCTCTTTGCTTTTCTCTGTTTGGCTCTCACTAGAAAAGAACCAGTAGAATAACAAACATGCCCAAGTAAATCTACTCCCATCTCATCAAACTGAAGAAATAATATTCAACCCATTCTCTCAAACATCAAATGTGCATTACGAATAACTGGAAGCCAAACTGGGCAACTCAGATCTTATGAGATATTCTTATTTGAAACCACTAAAACTAGTGGTCTATGATCAGAAAATAGCCTTCACTGTGATCAGTGCAAAACAGGTAATGAAGAAAGTACATTGGAGAAATATATGCATCTAAAAACTTCATAACCCCTTCTTGCATGTTTGATTTGATAAAGTTAAACCATTAATGTGGAGGGGTAGTATCTTTGTTGATTTGGGGATATCTGGCATTCTCTTGGCTAATGTAGGATATTGACTTTCCCAGTCAATATAGTTCCCCAAGTATTCCTGAAATTCTCATCTTTCTTACGTTTTCTTGAGTGGATATGAAATCAATTGGTACTAAACCTCTAAAACAAAAATAAGGCAGTTAAGCTGCTACTCAATCCTTCCTAATTAACAGGGTCCCTCTTACCTTTCTTCATTTTTTAAAATAATTTTTAATCACCTAGTATATTTGTTCTGAACATATATTGACTTCTCACATGGTTTGCTTTCAGGTCTTTAGGTGGCACCATCTGTTTCCATTTAGTAGGGGGACACATGACCAGGGTGCCCTTCTTTAACGCAAAAATAGATTGCACATGGGAGTTTGAATCATACCTTTAATCATTCCCCCACGTGATCATTTTTAAGAGCAGAGGAAGAATGAAAAACAGTCCAGTAGCAGCAAAGTTTTATGTGGATCTCCTTTCTCCAAGAGTTCAAAAGGTCAAAACATTTCTTTGAGACTCACCCATGGGGAATGAAGGAGACTGGATCCAGACTCATTTTTCTGCTTTTCTCTATTCTATGCATGTTCCTTTTAATTCTCATTCTAATTTCCAATTTTCTTCCTTCTCTTTTTCATCTCATCTTTTTTTGTCATCTTCCTGACAACCAAAATTTCCTTCAAGATAATGAATGTAATAATGAAAACAAATGCTAGCTTATTATTTGTCATGTGCTGGGCACTACCCTAAGCACTTTGCATATATTAGTTTATTGAATGAGTGCAGTAATTTTAGGACTTAGGTATAATCACAATCCCTATTTTTTAGAAAATGAAAACTGAGATACAGAGAGGTTAGGTACCCTGTTTATGAAATCAAATACTGTAGCAACAGCAAAATCAGTACATTTATTTTTCTTTAAAGCGTGAGCTCTTTGGTTCTGTAACTTGGAAGGAAAAGCTTTCTTAATATACCTTATTTAGTTAGGTGGAAAGATCTATTAAAATGTTAGGTGCACAGATTTAGGTTAGGAGGTGGGATGCAAAAGAAAGATAAACAGGAGAAATGCAAACCTTGAACTCAAAAACATTAACCACCTCCTGGGAAAGATAGTTGTAAAAGAAAACCATCCCAACAAAGGAACAGAAAGTGGCCTCTTCTATCATGATGATAAAAATACTCAAGAGCAAGTCAGTGAGTAAAGGCTATTTCAAAGAGGAGGTGACATTTGAGCTGGGTTTTGAATGATGATGAAAATTAATTTTAAATCTGTTATGAATGGTAACAATGAAAGCCAGCATGCATTGAACATGGTAATGATAATTATGTTTGGCACCATATGAGAGCTTCATATGAATTCTTTAATCCTAACCACAACCCCATCAGGTAGATCTCATGATCACCTCCATTTAACAGCTGAGGCAACAGTCTCAGAGAGAGATTAGATTATCTGCCCAAGTTACTGCAATAATATGACATGTTAGTTTTCACCCCCAGGCAATCTTGATTCTAGAGCCTGCGCTTTAAGCCATTAAACTATGCACTGGTATTTATCAACTATCAATGACATTTCCCTTCCCCATCCCTGTTGAAGGGATTTGTGCTAATCTGGTTTTCTTTTTTTTTTTTTTTTGAGACAGAGCCTCAAGCTGTCACCCTGGGTAGAGTACAATGGCATCACAGCTCACAGCAACCTCCAATTCCTGGGCTCAAGTGAGGCTCCTGCCTCTGCCTCCCAAGTAGTTGGGGCTACAGGCGTCCACCACAATGACCAGCCATTTTTTTGGTTGCAGCTGTCATTGTTGTTTGGCGGGCCCGGGCTGGATTCGAACCCGCCAGCTCAGGTGTATGTGGCTGGCGCCTTAGCCCATTGAGCCACAGGCACTGAGCCAGCTAATCTGGTTTACAATGTTTTCTTCCTTTATACCAAACTGACTTGGATTTGTCTTAAATTCCTTTTATTTTCAAAGTGGTTTTATAAGTGGTTTCATTCTGTTCTCAGCTAGAGCCACTACTCTATTTTGCATCAATGTCAAAACTGACACCCCTCATTAGGACCAGCTCTGGGTTTGTGTTTCCTTAAGACCAGAGTATCTGGTGACTTTCATCTGCTTCCCAGGAAGTGGATGACTAAAGAGATATGTTGAGAGGTATCGTGAGGCTCTGTGCAGTCTCAGCAGGAAAGAATGTGGTGAATTGTCAGAGAGGGGTGCTGGGGGCTCTTCTGGGCTATGGGGCGGGCAGGTGAATGGTGGCAGGGCAAAGATGTGTGCTCTTTGCAGAACAGAGACATTTGGTCTGGAGTCTATTTGACTCTGACCCTCTATCTTCCTTAGAGGTGATAGGAATTTTCTTTTAAAATATAGTTTTAATCTATCTCACTCTGACCCAAGCAGAGGACTTCTTAGGGGTGATAGGAATTTTTTTTTAAATATAGTTTTACGCTGTGCCTTGGATAGAGTGCCTTGATCTCAGCCTAGTTCACAGCAACCTCAAATTTGAGGGCTCAAGAGATCTTCCTGCCTCTACCTACCAAGTGGCTGAGTAGCTGGGACTATACGTACCTAACAAAACATTGGCTAATTCTTCTATTTTCAGTGGAAACAGAGTCTCACTTTTGCTCAGGCTGGACTTGAACTCCTGAGCTCAAGGGATCCTCCAGCCTTACCTTGTCAGAGTGCTTAGATTACAGATATGAGCCACCATGCTGGCTGGGGTGATAGGCATTTAACAGAGATAGTCTCTGAGGAAGGGACCAGCAGAAAACCAGAGGATAAGGAGGAGAAAGTGCTTCAGGAGTGGCTGTTAGAGGGTCCTGGTAAAGGGCTCTTAGAAAATGCTCAAAAGCCAGATGACAGAAATAGCTTTAAACTTCTCTCAGATCAATAGACTATAAAGCCATTTTATGAGTTTTGGTTTAAAGTGTGTACAAGGACAAAAAGCCTTGGAATAAGATTGTGGAATTCAATGAAAGCAATGAAATCAGTATCCAGGAAATGGATTCACTGTACTGGAAAGTTATTTTCCAAGTTCATTACCTAGAAACTTAGTAAATGTTAACATTGTTGTGGAATCCTGGTATGTGTCCTCAGGTCATAAATAACAATGTTTGAGAAGACTGAGATTTTATCTCTACATCTTACAAAGAGCAGAATGGGTGATTCAGAGTGCCTGATAGGAAACCGGATACGGGCTAATGAGAATAAATTTGCCACAGACTTGTTCGGTGGAATTACTGTTTTCCTACGCAGACTTAGACCTGGTTGTGCGGGAACTCACACATTTTCATTTTCTGGAAGCAAGGAAGTGCCTAAGAATTATTCCATTTTGAGAGACTGATACCTTTTGTTTAAGAAACTAAAAGCTTTAATCACGACAAGAGAGAAATAGGCTTTATTTTTTTCTTTCAACATATATGTTGACTCCAGGGTCACTAAATTGTGACAAGTAGTGCTGGAAAGATAGTTGAAAATATGTGATGGGAGACAGAGAAAATGTACCTGATTTTATCCAGATGTAGGTCATCAAATTGTTTTATAGTAATCTCTCTAGCCAGGTTTCTAGAGAAAGTTGTTTCTTAGACCCACCATTGCTTCCAGGTGTATTTTGAGGTGTTAATCAATTTAAAATGTATGTAGGGTAAGTACAGGGGGAAAGGATTGATTTGCTCTCTGTCTCATTTGGATCATGAAATTGATGGTGGCCCTAATCCAAGCAATGGTCACTTTAGCCATCGTTTTTTCTTAAGAATGGAATATGGTCGCAGGGGACTATGAAGAGGTCTGGGGACAACAAAAATCTATAGAAGATAATTTTAAAACAGACGATCATATACAGTGGCTCTGGCTTAATTATTGCATACATTTTGGCTTGTTACATGAAATCAATATACTAGGCAATGATGCATGAAACTTTAGACTCTATAAAAAGGAATAGGGAGAGCAAGGAAATGAATTCAAAACGTGTTCCTTAAGCAGAGCTAATGGATTGTGTAAGTGCCTCCTGGTCAGGACAAGTTACAGGAGACCTGGACCCTGAAGTCCTGGTGACAATTGGTCCTGCCTTCTACCCTAGGAGGCGATGAGGCAGGCCAGGCCTGTCACTGAGGGTAGCCTGTGATTGTCATACAGCCTCTGGAAAAGTCGAGGTTTTTCTCTCTCCACTCGTTAGAAATCTTTACTTTTCTTAGATAATCAATGGGCATGGATTCTCTCCCTACAGACACATTTGTTAGAATTTTGGTTTAAAAATTTATATAAATAACATAATTAGGCAATTATAATTATAGTTAAATAATAACTATAACTATAAATAACTGATAATAATAATTGGATTAGGGTCAGCATCAATATATAAATGTAGTTATTACTTAATTATATAATTAATAACATCTTTATATAAATTTAGTTATTCATTAATTATATAACAAATTATTATTATACTATAATTATAATTATAGTTATAACTATAACTATATATTATAGTTAACTATAGTATAATTATAGTATATAACTATAGTATAATATATAGTATATTAACTATAGTACTATAGTTAATTATAGTATAATTATAATGTCAATTATATAATTAATGAATAACTAAATTTATATAAAAATATTATAATTAATAATTATAAATTATAATGTTTATATATAAATTATGTATTTTATATATAATATACAAATTATATGTATTATATATATCACCAGCATTATAGAAATATTGAAGATTCAGATTTTTTTCTTTATCGCCAGTATTTTCATGAATCTTTACTATGCTTTGGAGGTTAATGCTAGAAGGGTAGGAAAAAAAGATAGCAAAAGGATCAGGCCTGAGAATCCTCTTGCACACGTGTATATATACAGAGTAGACATAAAGTTCATGTGCAATTTGAAATAGTTTAATGTTTTAAATGGCACATGAACTTTATGGACACCCTGAAAACACACGTATACTGTCATATAAATGTTTGGGTATATATATAAATTGTAAACTGAAGTTTACTCTGGACAAACAATAGTACACTGAGAACAGAAACACGATAGTTACTAACATTTACTTTAATATATGTTTAATACTGACATGTGACTGATGGACGCTGTGCTCTGAGTCTGGTACTCATCTGGTCCCTTCCCACTCATCCTTTGGACCTCAAATTTATGTTACTTCCTTGCCTTTTCTAAAGCTAAAATAGAGTTAGGACGCTCTGTGACTCTGTCACTATCTTTCATAAAACTTTCCCTTCATTGTAGGCATGTGTTGTTTCTTGGGCTTCTTCATTTTCTTCCTACTCCTCCCAGAGTATATAGATAAGCTCCCGTAGGGCAGGGACCAGGCCTCTTTTACTCGCCACAGTGACTTACAGTTCCAGGAACAAACAGTTACTCAAAAATAATCTGCAGAAAGGGGGAAAAAAGATTATAAGTAGTTTATATGTGATACTTAACATTAACATCATTTATTCTGACAAACCAAGTTTTAAATGTACTATTTTCTCTTTGGTAGTGGATGACTGTCCAGGATGGCATTACTAATAGTGTCCCTTGATGCCATTCAAAGGTAAATGTTTGTCATGTAAATATACAATGCAGTCAGTTAAAAGACAGGGTGGTGAGTCTCTCCATCTCGTCCCAGTTCCCTGTGACACTCGGTGCTGAGCAGGCCTGGAGCTCTGTGCTCTCGGGCGTCTTCCTGTCTTCCTGACCTACCCCTTCTCCATCCAAATGAAGGGATATAAGAAAAGCGGATGTGAATGAACTAGAACTCTGTGCATCCCCCCGCACTGCTAAGCCCATGCTCTCACTGACACTACATTTCCCCTGCTCTTGCATTTTTCTCCCAGTGCAAGTGCAGTGGAAAGTAGGCAGCCATTATTAGATACTTTCTGTTCTGAGAAGCTGAATCATGCATCTCCTGAGAAGTAGCTTGGAAAAATGGATAAATAGATGGACTCTTGAGGCAGCTTGCCTGGAATCGAATCCTGGCTCTGCCTCTTACCAGCTGGCTATCTCTGGGCGGGTCGGCTTGACCGATCTGACCTCATGTATAGAATGGGATATTGATAGCATCTGACTCCTAGTTTTGGAATGAAGAGTAAATGACTCAACACCTGTAAGGTTCCTACATAAACCACAGAAATACATAGAAAGTAAGCCTAGTTCTAGGGTATACTGCAAGGTGTGGCGTTTGTTAAATGAGTTAATACATTTCCCCAAATGACTTTTTTTCCTTGCTAGATGGACTTGCCAGTTTCAAAAGTTTCCTGAAGTCTGAATTCAGTGAGGAAAACCTTGAGTTTTGGATTGCCTGTGAGGATTACAAGAAGATCAAGTCCCCCACCAAGATTGCTGAGAAGGCAAAGCAAATTTATGAGGAATTCATCCAGACGGAGGCACCTAAAGAGGTTGGTCCTGGTGGGCAAGCGGATGAGCACAGTCAGTTAAGGGTCAGTTCACAAGTTCCCAGGAAGAATTTACACTAGAGATACAGGTCAACTGTTGGGAGACAAAGGCTGCTCCTCTTTGTGAGCAGGCAACCTTATTAAGCACCTCCTGAATACAAAGGCAGAGCAAAATGATCAAGCAGATGTAAACTGGAATCCTGTTTAGACCACTTTCTAGCTCTCTGGGTCTCACTTCAGGGCATGTAACAAGTGGAATGATACCAGTATGTGATTTTATATGACTTGTTCAACCTCTCTAAACTTTGATTCTGTGGAAATAAAAATAATAAGAGTCTATTTTTGTAGAATTGTTGTCAGGATTAAATTAAACAGTAGATGTGAAAACATACACTAATTGAGCATCTTAATCTAAAATATAAAATCAGAAGACACCAAAATGTTGGGAGGCCAAGGTGGGTGGATTGCCTGAGCTCACAGGTTTGAGACCAGCCTGAGCCAGAGCCAGACCTTGTCTCTAAAAATAGCCGGGTATTATGGTAGGTGACTGTAGTCCCAGGTACTTGGGAGGCTGTGGCAAGAAAATCTCTTGAGCCCTAGAGTTTGAAGTTACTGTGAGCTGTGATGTCACAGCACTCTACCAAGGGCAACAAAGTAAGACTCTGTCTCAAAAACAAACAAACAAACAAATGCTCCATAATGTGAGAATTTTGAGCACCAACAGAATGCCACAAGTGAAAAATTTCACACTTCGCCTTATGTCTCAGCCAGAACACAGTCAAAACTTAGTTTCAAGAGCAGAAGTATTAACTATATTGTATAAAATTATCTTCAGGCTATGTACTGAAGTATTAGTACAATATAATATTATCTATATTGTATAAAACTATCTTCATAAGTATAAGCACATATGAAAGATAAATGAATTTTATATTTAGATTTAGGTCCCATCCTTGAGGTAATTCATTCTGTGTATGCAAACATTCCAGCATCTGAAAAAAATTTCAAAATCTAAACCACTCATGGCCCCAAGCATTTCAGATAACTGCTACCTAACCTTTATCTCAATGTCTGAACCAAACAATGCTCAGTACAGGTATATCCTTTGATAAAATAAGACTGGGAGATACTTTTATAATTGTTTGAAATTCAATCAGTTGGAGTTACATTGCCTGCCTAGCTCAGTACAGGTATATATGTAGTATAAGAGAAGGAAGAAGCATTGCTTGTGTGTGATGGGAAGAACAGACCAAAGACAGAGAAATCTACCTTAGAGCCTCACGCTTGCTCACACTAGCTGTCTGTGGACATGTAACTTGTCCCCTTTGAGCCTCAGCATCCTCACAGGTAATGACAGGCAGTGGACGCCATCACCTCCGAGTCTGATTCTAATTCTGACAGTCTGTTGTCACCGTGCCTGCATAAAGGGCACTGGCCCCTTTCACCTGTGGAAAGTCTTTCTGTAGCTTCAACTCATTTCATCCTGGACTTTGCAACATTGCTTGGCACTGCTGCCTGTTCCAGCTCCCCAGGGAATCGGGCCTTTGTCTCTGACTCCGTCTAGCAGCTGCTTCATAATAATCTGAGCCCAAATAGCCCTTTTCAGTACCAAGGACCTCTAGCAGCCCAAGAGAGACCTGAAATATTTTTCAATGTTCCAATTCAGAACCTTTGGCTAATTTGGATTCTATTTCTTTCTCTTTTACATTCAGAGCCCTAGGAGTCATTAAAGCACACAACACGATCCAAATCATGCTCCAGTGAGCCCATACAGTCTGTACCCTGAATCACTGCAGGGGCACCATTCACACAGACCCTAATGTGAGTGATGTCCCTGGGAGCTGTGCAACGTGGCGGCCCTGCGCTCAGCACACTGCAGAAGCCACCTTACCTCTCGAGGCTGTGGTCTCCTGGTTAAAAGCTCAGGCGCTGGAACCACACTGCTGGGTTTTTAAGTCTTCTTTCTATCATCAGTAAACCTTGGGCAAATTGGTTTTGTTTCCTCAACTATAAACTGCAGATCGCCACCACCACCTCACAAAGCTGTAAAATTAAATGAATTTGTTCATATAAAGTTCTCAGCACAGCACTTGGTCCAGATGGAGCACTCCATAAATATTAGTGTCTATTAGCTGATATTTTGGTTATTGTTCTGTCAGAACGATCATTTCCCAGTTTGTTGGAGGAAAGACCAAGCTTCCTTGGGGTTCTGGAGCCATGCACATGGTTCTGGACCCCTGGTCAGGATTTCTTTCTCCCTCTTCAATTCCTCCAGTATATATAAAACCAGACTCTATATTAGGAAGATTTGAGAATTAGGCATCAGGATGTTGCAATTCAAATTCTTATTCTCTGGGTTAAATGCATTTGTTGGCTCTGTGACCCTGAGGAAGGCATTGAATCCTTTACTATACACATTTTTTCTATAAAAGGAAAGAGGCATGTTTAGAGTTGATGTCAGGATTAAATGAGGAATATGTGTGTCAGCGTCTGGCACCTGGTGAGTCTCTAACATGGCTTAGATCTTTTTTTGTTTTTTTAATTTTTATTTTTTATTAAATCATAGCTGTGTACATTAGTGCAATCATGGGGTACAGTGTGCGGGCTTCATATACAATCTGAAATATTTTCATCCAACTGTTCGACATAACCTTCATGGGATTTTCTCGTTCATTGTGTGAAAACATTTGTGTTCTGTATTTAGTAGGTTTCACCTGTACCTTCTAAGCTG
>CAUYON010055901.1:0-12639 GCA_963573935.1 Arctocebus calabarensis
AAAAAAAATAAAATAAATAAATAAATAAATAAAAATAAAAACATTCAGTGGGGAAACAACTCCCTATTTAACAAATACTGGTACTGGGTGAACTGGCTAGTGAACCTGTAGAAGACTGAAACTGGACCCACATCTTTCACCATTAACTAAGATAAATTCTCACTGGATTAAAGACTTAAACTTAAGACATGAAACTATAAAAATTCTAGAAGAAAGTGTAGGAAAATGTATTGTAGGGATTGGCTCGGGTGAATATTTTATAAGGAGGACTCCCCAGGCAATTGAAGCAGTATCTAAAATACACTACTAGGACCTGATCAAACTAAAAAGCTTCTGCACAGCCAAGCATGTAGTTAGTATAGCAAGCAGACAGTTCAGAATGGGAGAAAATATTTGCAGGTTATACCACTGACAAAAGTTTAATAACCAGAATTCACAGAGAACTCAAACATACTAGCAACAAAAGAACAAGTGATCCTATCTCAGGGTGGGCAAAGGACCTGAAGAGAAACTTCTCTAAAGGAGACAGGAGCAGGCCTACAGCCACATGGAAAAATGCTCACCATCCTTAATCATCAGAGAAATGCAAATCAAAACTACTTTGAGATATCACCTAACTCTAGTAAGATTAGCCAACATAACAAAATCCCAAAACCAGAGATGTTGGCGTGGATGTGGAGAAAAGGGAACACTTCTACATTGCTGGTGGGAATGCACACTAATGTGTTCCTTTTGGAAGGATGTTTGGAGAATACTTAGAGATCTAAAAATAGATCTGCCATTCGACCCTATAATTCCTTTACTTGGTATATACTCTGAAAACCAAAAATCACATTATAACAAAGACATCTGTACCAGAATGTTCATTGCAGTCCAATTCATAATTGTTAAGTTTTGAAGAAGCCCAAGTGCCCATAGACCCACGAATAGATTAGTAAATTGTGGTACATGTATACCATGGAATACTATGCAGCCTTAAAGATAAATGGAGACTTTACCTCTTTCATGTTTACATGGATGGAGCTGGAACATATTCTTCTTAGCAAAGTATCTCAAGAATGGAAGAAAAAGTATCCAATGTACTCAGCCCTACTATGAAACCAATTTATAGCTTTCATATGAAGGCTATAACCCAATTATAGCCCAAGAAGAAGGGGAAAGGGAGGGAAGGGGAGGAGGAGGATGGTGGAGGGAGGATAATTGGGGGGACCACACCTACAGTGCACCTTACATGGGTACATGTGAAATTTACTAAGTGTAGAGTATAAATGTGTGAACACAATAACTAAGAAAATGCCGCAAGGGCTATGTTAACCAGTTTGATGAAAATACTTCAAATTGTATATAAAACTAGTCCTTGTACCCCATGATTGCATTAATGTACACAGCTATGATTTCATTTTTAAAAAAGGAGAATATTTAGGATCATAAATGTTAGATATATCCTTAAGACTAAACAGCTAATAAATTACAAAGCCAGGATTTCATAACCAGTTAAAAATGACAAAGCCTTTTACTCCCTCCATTATGCTGTGATGCTTCCCAATCTACCATTTCTATACAAGAGTTTGAGGATTTAGGACGAACTTTAGAGAGTCACATCAGTTCCTTTGCAGGTGTTTTGCATTAACTGTAGGCACAGTCATCATTTTATTCATTATTTGATTTGACAAATATTCATTGAGTGCCTAATATGTACCAGTCACTTCTCAAAATGCTAAAGATAAAAAACACAGTGATGAATGAGACAAAAAACCTTATTCTCTTTGAACTTCCACTCTGTTGGGGAAGACAGATGTAAGGACAAAAATTAAAAATGAAAATATGGTGTTAGCTCACTAAAGAAAAATATCAGAGTTAAGGGGTGAAGGGTGATAGAGGTGGGGGTGTCAAATAGTGGTTCATAAATAAGAATAGGCAAGAGAGGCTCCAATAATTCACCTTCTCCAATTATGGAGAGTACGGTAAGATAGGAGAAAGATGGAGAAAACTCAAAGAACTCCACCTAGACCTCCCATTGATACTGCGATTCCATTACTAGGCATCTATCCAGAAAGAAAAAAAAAAAGTTTTATTACAAAGACACTTGTACAAGACTTTATCACAGCTCAATTTAAAATCGCTAAAATGTGGAAACAGCCTAAGTGCCCCTCAACCCAGGAATGGCTTGGCAAGCTGTGGTATATGTATACCATGGAATACTATTCAGCCATTAAAAAAATGAAGATTTTGCAGCATTTGTATTAACCTGGATGGAGGTGGAACACATTACTCTTAGTGAAGCATCACAAGAATGGAGAAGCATGAATCCTATGTATTCAACTTTGATATGAGGCCAATTAATGACTTGGTGGGGTTGGGGGAAGGGGAGAGCAGACAGAAAGAGAAGGAGGGAGGGGGTGAGGGAAAGGAAAGGAAAGAAAAGAAAATACTGACTAATTCTCACATAAATTGGATTTAATTTTGACCAAAGCACATTATTTGAACAATAATTTTTAATTCAACTTGTTAATATGTTGTTTAGGATGTTGTATCCTCATTTATAAGTGAAGTATGTTTGTAATTTCCCTTTATAATAATATATTTTTTCCAAGTTTAACATCAGGTGTATCCAGATGAAGTAGAATGATTTTGAAGTATTTCTTCTTTTTCTATTGTCTATAAGATTTGGCATGATCTGTTGTTTTGAAATTATCTTCTATTTTTATTTATAAAAATAAATATTCCCTATTTTTTGAGACTTTGGCAAAAAAAGTTAACTAATGACTCCATACTGAACCTCAGAGTCAAAGCATCGTATGATAGACATACTTTTATCTGAAGATGTGAATGTTACATTTTTTGCATTATTATTATTATTATTGCTCAATATTTCGTTGCAGCAATCATCTGATTTCTTTTCCGAATGTATTTATCTTGGTTCGTTCTTTGTGAGGTTTTTGTTTCTAGTCCTTATCTTAAACATTGTTACTGTTATTAAACTTTAAGCCGCTTTAATTTTGTGAAGGCAAAAAGTGGAAACCAAATAAACACATGTACATGTAAAAAAATAAATAAATGAAAGAACAAGGGCGGTACCTGTGACTCAAAGGAGTAGGGTGCCGGCCCCCTATGCCATAGGTGGTGGGTTCAAACCCAGCCCCGGCCAAAAACTGCAAATAAATAAATAAGTAAATAAAAGAGCAAGATTTTAGAATAATAATGATAATAAAAAGTTTTTCAACACTTATATTGACCTGCCAGTATTCTGCCTCCAGTATCATCTTAGATCATATTTAAACATAGGAACACTGGCCTTCCAAGTTTAGAATCTTCATTCCAGCGTTACAACTATCTTTCCTATTCTTCCTGTCCTAAAATATGGTTCTCTTAAAAGAAAAAAATAGCGCAATTTCTTTCTGCTTCTGTTCCAAACAACAGACCCCTGAAGATTCAAATACATTTTTTTCTTTTTTCTTTCCTTAATATTAACACATATAACTATATGTGAATTACACATTATTTTCATCATGGATGAGTTTAAAAGGTATAAATAAGGAAAAGAAAAAATATATGACCTTGACACTGTAGAAGATAACAGATTAAGGACAATTTATATTTTATTGTTGTTTACCAAGAAGATAATATAGCAAAGTGATCAGAACTCAAGTGAGTTTTGAAATCAAATTATCTGTCTTCAAATCCCAAATCACTTGGTAACTGTCTGTAAGACTAAAGCAAATTACTAGACTTTTGGGGTTCCTTATGCAAAAGGGTATCATGATTGTATATACCTCATGTATTCACTTCAAAGTTTGAATAAGTTAAAAGTGTGGTATTTTTAGTTTATCACCAGGCACTTAATAACACACTACAGATGGAAATTAGATATTTTCACCACTGATGAATAGACAAGCTTTGGGAAAAAAGATGTATCACCCACTCATTTGGAAGACTTCTTTGTACATTTCTTTGTATATTTCATCTTTGACATCACCTTTTTTTGTCAAGTTTTCTATGATTCGCAGGAAGACCTAGGAAGACTGTTTTTCTGTTCCCTTGGCACTTTATTCCTAATTCCATGTTAGAATTGTAATATGGCACAAGGAACTCTCTTTCCAGTAGCTACTAAACTAGTTGCCACAAGTGAAGTTTCCTGCATGCAAACCCTTAATAAAGATTCAGGTACCACCAATTTACATAGGAAGTGCTCTGAGAAGAAACTGGAAAAGGAAATGGGGAGAGCAGAATAGACAAAGCAAAGCAAAGATGTGATTTCAAGTAAAGCCTCACTCTCAGTCTGATCCCATGGGAGCTCTGGATCATACATTATACCTCGAAGTTTGTCCATTCTGTAACATGAGGATGCAGTGTTTTTATACAGCATCAGTATCGGTCATTGGCTAAGGGAGTGGAGTGGGGCATAAACTCTCAGGCATTTCAGCTCTCTGTAGCCAAAAGGTGAGAGCAATGAAAGAAAAATAAAACTACAATAGGTGAGAGCAATTAAAGAAAAAGCACACAGAATATGGGCTTTGGGGACAACTAACAAATGACAGAAGGGATGAGAAATATAGGTGTAGCATCAACAGGGTCTGACACATCGTCCTTTCTTATGGAACATCTACTATTTTCATAACTTTAGTAGCAACTTCCCTACACAGCCCTATTACTTCTGGTTCCTGGCTCAGTGCCAAGAAAAGTTGTTCTTTTAAGTCCCTTGCTATAGTAAAGAGCATTCTAATTTAACTCAGTAACCACAGTGCCTTTTGGCCTCAGCCTAGAATAATGTTGATGTGCCCTAAGGGGCCTCTGATTACTAATATCCTGTCTGCGGCTGCCCGCGCAAAGTGCCGTGGCCTAGAGTCTTTGCCAAAGAGTGCCACAATCCTTGGTAAGATACTTTGCCATCCCTCTTGCCCCAATCCAGCATTTTTCCAACCTTGATGGCTGATTTTCTTAGTGACTGCTGCCTCTTCTAATATACAATAGCTTTCACAGGGTTGTGAGTCTGACTTTCTTCCAACTCTGCTGACCACACATACCCAGATGGCCACTTGCCTAGTCTCTTGTTGGAAGACTCACTTCCCAACGCTTCTGCCAAAATTGTAATCTCCATTCTATTCTAGTTTCACTCAGGAGGAAGAAATTGCCTTTGTTCCTTCCAATTAAAAATTTAAAAGCTCTTGTCTACTCTAATGTTTCTGTCATTCTAAATGGAGTTGTATCATCAATATCTCAGGACACCAAAATCTGTCACCCATGCCTTCTGTTTCACAGTTGGAATCTGTCTTATAATATTTGTATTGTCAGAAAACATCCAGAATTGAACAACTTGTGTTCAAAATTCATCATTATTATTTTCATATATAATATATCCATTTTTTAATAAAATTGCATGTAACACTCAGGATTTAGCAACGTTTTCCTACCATGCCATCTTGCTGTATTATAAAATTAGGGGCTCTCTCCGATAGCATATAAGAAATAAAGGTTCTATTCCATGATGAACATTTATTGTGTAATTTTAAAATATGAAAGAAGAAGTCTTATATTAAACGTTTGCTTGAAACCAGACAGCACAGTCAGAAATGAGTATCAATGGATAGATCAAAAGAAATTTAAATAGATCAATAGATTATATGTAGCATAGGTTATAATAATTTCTCTGTATATGGAGAGAGAGATACAGGGTCTTTATCACCTGAGCTAGAGTGCTGTGGCATCATCATAGCTCACAGCATCTTCAAATTCTTGGGCTTAAGGGATACTTCTGCCTCAGCTGCCTGAGTTGCTAGGACTACAGGCACCTGCCACCACTACTGGCTGATTTTTGTGTGTTTTGTAGAGATGAGGGTCTTGCTCTTGCTCAGGCTGGTCTTAAACTCCTGGCCTCAACTGATTCTTGGCCTCTAAAAGTGCTAGGATTATAGGCATGAGCCACTATACCCAGTTTATTATACAATTTTTATTGAGGCCCTACTATTGTATGAGGACCTGGGAATAAAACATGATAAAGAAACCAAAAATGTCTTTAAGACATCAAATCTAGTATGAAAGACAGACATTAAAAGAAATAATTATAATATAGCGCTAAAGGTGCTATAAAAAACTAAAGCACGGTCAAGAGGTAAGAGCACAAAATGTTGGGAAAAACTAACTCTCCTCTTTTTTATTTTTATTTTTGAGACAGAGTCTCTGTTGCTCAGGCTAGAGTGCCCTGGCATCAATCTAGCTCACAGCAACCTCAAACTCCTAGGCACAAGCGATCCTCCTGCCTCAGCCTCCTGAGTAGCTGGGACTACAAGTGCCTGCCACAATACCCAGCTAATTTTTCTATTTTTAGTAGAGATGGGATCTCCATTTTGCTCAGGCTGGTCTCATTCTCCTGAGATCAAAGGATCCTCCCACATTGGCCTCCCAGAGTGCTAGAATTATAGGCATAAGCCACTGTGCCCGGCCTAATTAACTTTGTCTTGAACTTACACCATACTTGATTCAATTGGTGAACTAATGATTGAGCCTAACTCATTCCACACTGGCCCTTAGTTTCTTCCACTTTGTGACTCACTGAGAATTCATCATATCCTATATTTCTTTACTTGTCTATCTCTCTGGCTAGTTTCTGAACTCCTTGAACAAAGGATTTTATCTGATTGTCTTTGTATACAATGCATCAGTTATGATTTTTGGCACATACATGGTCTTTGCCAAATGTTTGTTAACTGAATGAACTAATAAATAAGGAACTGAACCAAGAACAGAGAGAGAAGAATTTCTGTGAAGCCTTTTTGTAATCATTTATATCTAAGCTACCATGGCTTGCTTATCATTCAGTTAAAATTCTGAAATTCCAAGCAAGGTTGAGAATATAGCCTAATGTCATGTGCTGGGGCTCCAGCTTTGTTTTCCTATTCTAAGCTCCAGACTGCAGATTTGATAAACTTGTCTTCAGCAAGCATGCTGAAGCTCCTTAGGGACAGAAAACAGCTGAACCTTTTAGAATAACTTGCAAAATATACCAGAAAGAGCTGAATATTTCCTACATCAAAAAAAAATGGACTTTTAAACACTTGTTGGATCCAATTCTGGTAATGTTTAGTTAAAAAAAAATCATCTAGAAGGTTATTATTTGCCATCCCTGCAGTATCATTAGATAACTGCTGTCTCAGCCTTTTATAAGCAATTATGGTGAGTTTTTAAATCAAGTAGCAGTGCAGGGGTGCAATTCTCCTGATTCTCTAATGCAGCTTGACTCTTTGCCTTAGTATATTTGAAACCAGCTTTATGTGATTCTTGATGGGCTTTCTAAAGATTATTTGGGAATAAGAGCGTTCTACTGCTGACTTTTCAGGTGTTCAAATATTTTCCCCTTTTTTGAAATACGGTCTAAAATTTCTGGCTGCATGTTAGATTTAACCATAATAACTTAAGAATTCCCATCATAAAGGTTAGCTATACAGATAATCACCCTACCCCACTAAGTCTGATAAACTGTATGTGCCTCAAATGCCTCTTTACATGGGTCTAGGAGAGTGGTAGTTTGCAAGACAGATGATTTCCTGAAATTTTTCCTTAGTACTCTAAAGGGAAAAGTTAAGTTGAAAACAACTAGATAACTCATCTTTCTTTTTCCTCCAAAATAGTCAAGATGTCAGTTCTAAAAGTCAGGAAGAGGGGAGGCAAGCAGTACTCTCACCTGAAGAGAAACGTGTCTTGTGTTCCTTCTTAAGAAATAACTCTTTGTCAAAGTATTTTGTTCCGGGAAGTCGATCCCGGTCAACCCAAACTGTATAATGTCAAATGAGAAAGAAACTCAGCCATCTTGCCCTCTGCCCATTCTCCTTTCACTTCTCAGGCCTTCATCCCCTTCTCTCTTTATCTGTTATCTTGAGTGCCATCATTTGACCCCCACTGCCCTTTCCTGCTACTAAGCTTGCTTTCTATGAAGAAGTCTGTTTGACTTTTTTCAATTCTTGTTTTGCAGAAGAACTTCAAAATGTCCAAAAGAAACAATAGTCTAACTTTCCTAAGAGGTTAAATTTGATCACTCCCCTGGTGAAAGTGACCTGCTGCGAGTATATTCCTAGCTGGTAGGCTATCGCCTATAAAGAGAGTTCACAGTTACTGGAAAACTAAGGAAAGATCCAAAACTTGTGCTCAGAGACTAAGAGTTATTTAGGAGCAGCTGGGGTTCACGTGGGGGGTTAAAATGCAATTAGCACCTGTCTTCTAAATATTTGGTAAGTATGAATTAAAGTATGTACCTCAAAATCTGTAAAATGGCCTGGTGCTTTTCGTGAAAAGAAATGTTAATCATACAAATGGAAAAGAAGGGATTCAGTGACCAGTATTTTTTATTGGTGTTTTCAATAGAAGCATAGCATGTAACATGTTTTCCTAAATGAGATTTAAAAGAACATTTCAACTATAACCTCGTTTTCTAAAGAAGTAAAATGTAGTCTGAGAAGATAATGATATCTTTTCATAATAACAAAGCTAGCCTGGGAAAGGTGGAAGTAGGTAGGACTCAGAACTCCTGGTTCCTACACTATACTCTCATCACTGTAGTCAATGAATTTGCATTCTATTGGCTAAATAAGAGGTTCTTATACTGGGAGCCTTGGAAAGAATTTATAGATCTTCTGTAATTTGAGGTAAATTTCAGTGTGTGTGTGAATTTTCCTCTGGGAGGAACATAGTTTTCAAAAGACACACAGAATAGCCCATACCAACCCCCTTTAAAAACGAGGTATAAAAAATTGTAAAATAAATACATGTTTTCTGTGTCTTAATATAGAGATTGTGGATTGAAAACTGTATACTCCTTACTACTCTCAGCTATTCACATATGAAGTTACTCCAGTTTTAATTCATCTTATTAAGCTTCTCTCTAAATACCAAGGAGCAGTCATTTATGAAGAAGGCAATGAATGAGTGAAAATAAATTGATTCTACACATGCTGACTTACACAGTCAATCTATTAAGATTTACTTTCTTTTACTACTCCACCTATATATGTAGATTCTATTTCCTCATCTCTTAATCCACCGTTCCCCACCAACTCCTTACTGAACTGCTGAAAATCTAAATTATAAGTGTACATCATAGTAAGGCAGCTCTGTCGGCAAAACTTTGATAAAGGTTTAAGTTGTTTGCTGTTTTTTTATTTATCCATTGAAATCCCCTTACTATGTATTGCTCATTCTTGTTGCACAATTGCCTTGTTGCCAATTTTCTTTTCTCAGCTAACATAACACTATTCTTTCTGCTGTTCACTCTGATCCTTCTTTGTTATCCCACCAGTTCACACCAGATATCCCAAAATCTTTAGTTGGTGACATACTTCATATATACAATATGCCATACACTTTCTCTCAAGGGATTCACTTATCCTGGAGCTTTAAATGTCTCCTTTCCATTGAGAAATCCAATATAAGCCTCTCCAGCCCCTTTCCTTCCATCTTCTATTTCCAAGGAGTCAGAATTAAGGCAAGCTTATTAGAGGTTCCAGCATTAAACATGCTCCATCTCCATATATCCTCAAAAGAAATAAATCTCTTGCTTACCAACTGAATCTCCATTCTTATGTTCCACATGTCAGACTAGGGCATCAACTTTTTCACAGTCTCTAAATCAAGACATTCAAACTACTTTTTGACATCCTATTCTTTTTCTTTGACAGTATCCAAGAATCATCCAAATCTTATTTGATTTTTCCATTGTATATTTTCTGCTCTCATTAGTTAATTTAACCAACATATATTTTTTGTTGTTGCTTTTTTGTTTTTTTGCAGTTTTTGGCCAGGGCTGGGTTTGAACCCACCACCTCCGGCATATGGGACCGGCGCCTTACTCCTTTGAGCCACAGGTGCCACCCCTAACATATATGTTTTTAAGAACCCACTAGGTGCTAGATGTTTTGCAAGATTCCATGGGGGGAACCAAAATGAATAACATTCTGTTTTAGCCCTCTAAGAAGTTACTGTCTAACAAGGAATATGAAGCATATTCACACATAACTACAAAGCAAGACCTTAGTCACACTGGCAGTCATTGTACCCCTGGGTTCAATTATGTATCCATTATGCCTTGCTCTTATTGAATTTTGCCCTGTAGGATATATTTCAGACTATCTGTTCTGCACATCTTACTTTATTTTTATTTATTTATTACCTTTTCACTGATAATCCTCCTACTCCATGACTTATGTTTTGCTGTTCTCTCTCTTCTGGGCCTATACATAGAAGAATATGACTCCATAATCCTCTTGTTGATCCAGAAAGCTTTTTTTGAGCCTTTGGCAATCAGCATCAGAGGATAACCTGGACATTTACTTTCTTACCCAAAAAGCTAGTTTTAATTAACTGAAGCTCCCTTTCTCCAATTTTGTTTTGCCTTTAAAAATCTGCTATCATTTACTGCTTCAGAAATGATTGTTTCTCCCATGGGGTGAGGTCTGTTTTTTGTAGTTAGGGTAAGAATGACCTTCTAGACATTGAAAGGCTTCTAAGTCACCTCTGAGTATCCTCGTCCCACCTGGGACACTTTGGTATGATGCAAGCTGTGATAAAGTGATCCCTAAGCCCAAATTAATGAAAAAGGTATGGATGTCCAATAAACAAAAAACTAGGCCCATAGTTTGTAGCCCAGTGCCAAAAGGAAAAATGCTGAAACCTTAGCACCCATGCCCGTTGATTTCCTGTCTTTTCAGCATCCATATTCTATTTCAGGTATTTTAATTGAGTTCTTGGCTTCTCTGAAATGACTATGCTGCTATCATGAATTTTTTATAATATACAGCATCTCATCTTCTGTGTCGACTGCTATATCCCACAATTGAGCGGACAGGGGGCAACAAAACTCATGTCTAGTTTTTGAGCTTTTGCCAATTTCAGTTCTCAGGCAAAAGGCTGCCAAAGCAAAAATTCTTAAAATCAGGTATATTTGCTTTTATTTTTTCTGCCATTAACCCATGAAAGCAACATTTTCACATTCTTATTTTTAAACAAGAAATCCATTTTACTTAACTCCTCTAAGATCTTATGAGAAAAGAGTTGATGAAACGTGATTTCAGTAATTTGTAAGCTATATTTTTAACAGATCATTTATAAATAAAGAAGAGAGGTAATAGAGTCACAGCCACATTCTTGGTTAAATTGTTTTATTCTAACCTGAAGTTGACTTATGAAACAAAGGTGGTAGATATAATTACCTACCTTTGTACCTTTCAAAGTACCCCTGGTCTTTGTGTGTGTGAGGGGTATATGTTACTGCCTAATTTGCAATTTTATGTTTTATATTCTGAGAAATCTTGCCTTTCTAATCTCTGAAAACAGAAATTCAACAACCTTCAAATATTCATCCCTGTAACTCTGAAGGAGGGGAGTGGATGGGTCACCAAGAAGAATTATAAGGGCATAGTGACATCTACAGGTAGCATGTATATTGTTAACCAGGATGTGGTTACCATTGCTGAGGAATGGACTAACAGACCTTTGCCTTACATTTAAATGTGTCTTGCTCACAATAACCAACAGGAAAGCTTAGACCAATTAAACTACAGCCGTTGACATAAAAGATCCTGCTAAAAATAAAATCAATATAATAAATGGGGGGTTGTTTCACCTAGTTTGCTATACTTCGTCTATCTTCATTTTTGAAATGAGAGCAGCAATTTGACTGACAGTTCATTCTGAAAATCTCATATAGACATACATGTATACTTGATGAAAGTGAAGGCTGCAAACTCAGGGAAATGACAAAGAAGGAATATGTCCATTATAAATTCAAAAAAAGTCAGGTTTGGCTCTCAGTGATAGAATAAAGCCAAAATAAAACATTTCTGGAGCTCTCTTCCAGTATTTGCAATTCAGGTTGACATTATGTCAGAAGTTACTCCTGAATTTTACTCAGAACCACACTGGGTAAAGAAGATTCATCCTTACCAATATGAGCAGGAACCATTCAATCCATTGAGGGCTCGCAAAGAACAAAAAAGCAAAGGAAGGGCAAATTAAAATTCACTATAACTTTTTTGGAAGGAATTATGGAGAATCCTTAAAGATCCCAAATTCGACATCCCATTTGATCCTGCAATTCCATTACTAGGCATCTACCCAGAAGAAAAAAAAAACTATATATATATTTGCAGTTTTTGGCCAGGGCTGGGTTTGAACCCACCACCTCCAGCATATGGGGCTGGCGCACTACTCCTTTGAGCCACAGGCGCCACTCAGAAAAAAAATCTTTTTATCATAAGGACATTTGCAGTAGACTGTTTATTGCAGCTCAATTTAATAATCGCTAAAAAGTGGAAACAGCCTAAATGCCCACCAACTCAGGAATGGATTAACAAGCTGTGGTATATGTATACCATGGAATACTATTCAGCCATTTAAAAAGATGGAGGCTTTACATCTTTTGTATTAACCCGGACTGAGTTGGAGCACATTCTTCTTAATAAAGTTTCACAAGAATGGAGAAGCGGGCGGCTCCTGTGGCTCAGCGAGTAGGGCGCCGGCCCCATATACCGAAGGTGGCGGGTTCAAGCCCGGCCTCGGCCGAACTGCAAAACAAAAAAATAGCCGGGCGCTGTAGCGGGCGCCTGTAGTCCCAGCTACTCGGGAGGCTGAGGCAAGAGAATCGCTTAAGCCCAA
>CAUYON010055905.1:0-39606 GCA_963573935.1 Arctocebus calabarensis
AAGGAAATGCCATGAAGGATATCTGTAACAGTATGATCAAAATATTTCTGAATGTATATGAATCGTGCCCTGTGATTGCACCAATGTACATAATTATGATTCAATAAAATTATTAAAAAAAAAAAAAAAAAAAAAGAAAGTCAGTATAGGACAGCCGGCTTCAAATACCTGAGGGGCTCAAGAAGCAGGGACGCCATGAGGAAGTGCTTGCTGCCAATGAAACTCTCCATCCAAACACTTGGCTACCTTGAGAAGCAATGAGGTCCTCTCCCTGGAAATGTTTCTCTTATGGAGGGAATCCTCCCCTGGGCTGAACAAGATCATCACCAACTTCTCATGGTGCACTTGGACCTTGTGACTAGGCCCATAATGGCCTACAAGTTGCTTCTTCAAAGGATGAGCAGAAGGCATCAGTGGGAATTGGTATCTGAGGAGGAGGCATCTTTGCACATGCCCGGCAGCCCGTGGAGAGCAGGACTGCGATGCGAGCTCTAACTTTTTTCACCACTTCCCTGATTCGTCATCAGCTCCACCAGATTGCTTTGCCCACTGTCTCCCAGTCCCAATGCGGCTGACCTTGCCACGGTCTAAACTGTCTCCTCCCCTACTGTCCCAACGTTGGCCAGTTTCCCACACCTCTCCCTCCACAGGGTCCTCTCCTAAAACTTCATCCTGCAGTGCTCCCCTGTGGCACCTGGGCTGGGTCTGTCTCAACGTCTCTCACACGGCTCACCCAGCCTCTACACCTGCCCACTCGCCACGGACTGCTAAGTCGTCGGTGTTACCACAGTGACTTTTGGAGTCAAACAGAGTTACAATTGAGGTCCGACCAACAGCTACCTATTACTTAGCACCTCTCAGCCTTGGTTTCCACTTATCTGTTAATGGGGAAAGAGGATGTGAACAGCAGCTCATGTTGGTTTACCAACTAAGCGCATTTCCTACTCCGTTCACAGCCCCAGAGGTAGGCACTCTCATTATCTTCATTTGAGGATGGTGCTGAGGCAGGTGCAGTGCTCCCCCGATGCCTGGCACTCTCTAGGCTCCAGAGAAGCACTACCCGTTACTCTTACGTGGCAGCCTGTGGCCTCTACAGCCCAACTCCACTCCTTTCTCTGCTGACCAGGACAAGCAAGGCTGAGAAGAGCTGACCTGCAGGCCCATTCGGCCCTTCTTCACATTCTGTCTTGGCCTCACGGGGTCACTCACTTGTCTTCATATGTGACATCTCCTCCAGAGAACTGGGAACATCCTAAGCGTCCTGGTGAGCGGAGAAAGCATCCTGGGGGAGGTGAACCCCAGCTGGGCCGCGCCTCCAAATCGGGCTCAGGGAGGGAGCTTTCCCAGGTGCCAGACAGATGCTCTGGGGAGAAATGACAAGCTGTGGGCGGGACCTCAGATAATGGAGACCTCTGGGTCCCCGCAGGCTCCAAGCTTGCCTTGGCAACAGCTCTTTCCCCTGTTCTCTTTTGAAAGGGAATTATGTGACTGCTGGCACTAGGCAATTATCATTTGTGAGCGTTTTTTTTTTTTCTCTTGTGTCATGTCAGTAAAAGGCACACACAAACCTTGCCTATGAACAGGACATTCAGGAATTACAGGCATGAGCCAATCTAGTTTAAAAAATGATGTTGCCATCTAAATTCTATTAACCCTACAATGCAATCTCCCTCAGACCAAAATATTGCAATTTCCTTCTCTTTTCACTTTCTTTTTCTTCAATTTAATTTGATTTTTGCTCTCTTTAGAGGATACACAGTAATTGGGTTAGGCCATCGTCTTTTCAGTATTGCCCTTCGAGTTCCTTCCCTTTCTATTTCAGTCCATTCTCTACCTTTTCCTTAATCCACTTTCTGCCCAGTGAATATCCCAAGAAGAACTGGACAGAGATAAATCATTTTGCCTGGGAAAGTTATCAGGCTGAAAAAAAAATAATAAACACGCTGCTGCCCTCCAAAACTCAGAAAATCACGTTAGCCTAAGGTACCAAGTCTGTTTATTTTCTTTTATCTAAGGGATAGATTTCATTATGAAAGCTGGGCCTGACTGAATGGCTAGAGAAGTCCTTAACACGAAGGAAGTGCCAGAAATAATAAATGAATGTGTTTGCTATTGAAAGGGTCCAATCTGGATTTCAGAAGGGATTATATTTGTTTTTTTGGAGGGCAGTGAATCATATAGGTTTTAAATAATAAATCTGCAACTTCAGCTCTTTTTGAGGACATGCAGAATTGCTTGCCAACTCCTGAAAGCCCAGAGAGTAATTGATTTAACAAGACTGAAGCACTATTGCTTTTTATGCAGCTTAAGGTATAAACAAATCTTTTTTCTTAACACATTTCTAATGTTTGGTATAATAACATTCATCGAATTAGAAGAAAACAGACACGCCTTAAAAAAAATCCAGGCTTCTTTTGTGCCATCTCTTTCTATATCCAAGAAAATGAAGAATCAAATGAAGAAGTAGGGGGAAGACTAAAGAGGTTGCTGATTTCTTTCTTATACATTTTGGTTACATGTTTACTTGAAAGGAAGGGCTCCTGAGTAAAAGATTCCAGTTAAAGTTGTCTATTTATTCTTTAGAGAGGGAAAATGAAGAACAACGATATGACAACATTTCCATCCTGGCATGGTTAGTGTAGCAAGGGAGAACAGTTGATCTGGAATCATTCAAAGAAGCATCTCTGGAGATTGGGGAAAATCCCTACCCCTAACTCAGGTGCCCTGGCCTGTTCAGTAGGTCCCATATTCTGGTCAGCCTTGCCACTGTCCTCAGTCTGGTTTATGCTAATATCTCAGTCCAGTGGGATTCCACCAGCCTGAGGCAAGATGGATTTGAACTGGGATGACTTTCAAAGACATCTTTCAAGTGACAGGCCTGCCAGTTAGTTACCACCTCAGCAATGTGGCTTGGAAAATTCTCCAACTAGGAAGACTAAACATGAATCAAAGGGCAGTTCCTGTAATCCCGCGGGAGAGTCTATATCCCTCCAAAGAATATGAGCCATTTAGTCTCCAGGAGTAAGAAGGAATATACAGGGTGGACATAAAGTTTGTGCACATGAACTTCATATCCACCCTATATAAATGCCCTTTGGGAAAATTCCTGCCAAACTTTTCTCTGATAAAGAGATAATATAAATAAACATAAACCAACACAAATCTATCCATACATCCATCTGTCTGTCTATTTATCTATCTATCCATCCATCTGTCTTTATCTATCACGACATATAGATCCAATTAATATTTTTGTTAATATTTATACTTTATTTATATGATTTAACTTGGCAACAATGTCATGACATTTTATCTCCCCTTTTTAAATGGGCAAATTTAAAAGGAACACATACTTAGGCAGTGCAGCAGGCAAAAGTGTGTTGTCAAATCACTGTCGATGTCTCTGAGTGAGCTATGGAGAAGTCTCCTAAAAATAAAAGCTGAGCAGAAGAGTAGGCTTGTACACTTTGTGAAGCAGACATGAATACAATTAGAATTTGCCTCAAACTTTGTAGTCAATTTACCTTCAAATTGATGTCAAACAGGGAAAATTTCAGCCTGAGGACACTTTTTAGGGAACTGATCCGTCCTGGAGAACAGAGGAAACAGAGAGAACTAGAATGGGCGTGTTAATGGAAACTCCATGGCAGTCGTGCCTGTAGTGTTAATGTGAACGACAGTGGAATGAGTATCATTGAAGCAGATAATTCCTCTCGTTCCTATTACCCCACATTCAACCTGCCAACCTGTCATTATTTTAAAGTAGGAATTTTCTTCCTCCTTTCTGTTTTTAGCATTTGTATCTGAGTACCGAGGTGCTGAAATAATGTTCCTGCAAAATGTACTGGAAAGGAGGCGTATCAGGCCAGAGTCTGCAGCCACAAAGAATACGGGAAGATCATCAATATAAATAGAGACACTGAAAAAAACACTCCTCAAAGCAACTTTGTCAGCACTGATGATCTTTATTTACCAAGTGTCTAGTTTGTCATGATTGACTGTCTTTGTTTTAAAAATGTCCCTCTGTTTATTTGCTCAAGTGGAAATGATTATTAAAATGATCTCAAACAAGTGCATTTCATTCAAAGGGTCCTACTGACTCTTCTGTCCCAGTCCCGTGATATCCAGGGAGGGCCTGTGTCATACCACCTGCTATTTCACCTAAAAGGAAAAGGAAGGGCCTGGAGTTGGGCAATAAGATATGAAGCTTTAGCGAACACTCACAGCGGTCCAGAGCTCATCCTCCTTACATCCTGAAGAAAACGAAAGCTGAGTGTATAGTCACAAGGTGATGGCGTCTCATCCCCACTACACACCCCTACCTGCCTTCATCTTCAGGTAGGGAAGAAAGAGAAGAGTAAATGAGAGGAGGATAGAAGCCATGAGTCAGACAAGGAAGGGACTAAGGGTAACAAAGGAAGCAGAAGAGGCAGAAAGAGGTCAGAGAAACGGTCATGGGTGAAGCGTAGCTGGCTCAATGTGTGCAATGTTGTCAAAGCCGTCTTTTCTGCCCAGTTTGTGGTCTCGCACCACTCCCAAGTTTTGCTTTTCTGTCTCAGTGGGACTTTGTGCCTATGTACCGGGGTGCGAAGGAGTGGAAGCTGGTTTGGAGCCCTGGGAAGGGACATATGACAAGAGAAAAGAAAGAAGAAGGAAAGAACTGCTAACCCTGTTCATCTTTCTCCACTCTCATGGCTCTGCCTCCATGTTGCCCCTGAACAGTGTGTGATCACAAGAGCAAGTACTGCGGATTCAACAGCCCAGGCATGAAAATGGAAATTACTCACCTTTAAAGAAGGACACGTTTGTGAGTGGATACATGGAATGACTATATTCATTCATCAGAGGCTACCACACAAGGAATTTCCAACTGGTTAACTTCTAAATAATAAGACTCGCTACAATGAAGACTGAAGAGTACTTGAGTTTGGTCCCTAAGCTATAAAAAGCAACAGGATTTGCACTTCGATTAAACTTGGTAGGAAGCTCTTGATATAAAGAAATAGCAAATTGTGACCTGTGGTTCTTCATCTGTGTGGGCAAATATCTGAGAAATCAATGGCAGGATGTGGGGGGGGGGGAATTACCATTCACAGAGAAAGTAAAGACATAGAAAGAAAATTTAGCAGCCCCTATCCAAGCACTAGGAAGAAGATACTCTCGGGTTGATGAGAGGTATGTCCCTGTCTGAGAGGGGCATGTCTAACTATGAGATTCTATGTCGTTAAAATTTTTAATCCAGTTCTGATGTTACTAATCCTCTTATGATCTGGCTTGCTAGAGAGTTTACTTAAAAGAGAAAGAAGACATTGTTCAGGTCAGTGCCAATGTCTAGCTTTCCAAAGTCACATTTCCTTTTGTCAATTAATACATTTGCATTTTATATATTCACCTTAATATTCTGGTTGCAATTCTCTTGTATTTAAATTGAATCCAGAATGACATCTGTGAATGTTGGAGTCCAACATAGTGAATGTTGGAGTCATCTTAGGTGAGTCATTTTACAGGGTTGACTCATTTGGTTACCTATGGTTTTGAATTTACATACCACACACTTTACTTTCCATTACTACTTTCTTCTTTTTCTTTATTTGTGTTTTTTCATTTTTTGGTTTTTTTGTTTGGTAGAGATGGTATCTCACTGTGTTGCTCCAGCTGTCTTCAAACTCCTGGCCCTCAAGCAATCCTCCTGCCTCTGCCTCCCAAAGTGCTAAGATACAAGTTATGAGCCACTGCATCCAGCCTCCATTACTAACTTCATCTAGCTTTTTAGCCTACATTTATGTTGATGACATGCCTGTGTCATCCCTTCTAACTTAAAGGCATCTCCTGGGGTAATTACCCAGCCTTTCAGGATCTCTTCCCATTTTTTGATGAGGACATTCTCTGGGTCTTCCCAGCATCTGCAAGGTGTAGCCTGGCCCACCTGTTCTCTTGAGCATCATGCTGGCACTAGAGCTAATACTCTAGGTCTGGCCATGGCCTCTTTGATCTCCTTATCCAAACCCCAGGCTTCTTCTTGATGACCAAATCTCTGAGCTTACCTAGAGCTCCCAAGGAGGCTTTGAGGATTACCGGTCATCCCATAAATTGTTAGTATACCATCCTTCCCCACCAGTTCTTGGTAGAGCCATACCACTCAGTTCTGCTTTTCTTCTAACCCATGGTCAGAACTATCTTTTAAAAACTCAGATCTTTTTCCCTTCTCCCCAAATATCCAAATGCTCACCATTGCTTTTCGGACACATTTCTCACTGAGGCCAACAGAGCTGTGCACAGGTTGCCCCAGTCAGGCCCCCACCTTCCTCTGACTCCATGTCCCCTCTGACCCTGGCCTCAGCCTGACTGGCCCTCCTTTAGTCTACACTGCATACAGGGACTTCGCACTTGCTGTCTCCTCTGCCTTGAATGAGCTTTCTCCCCTCTTACCTATTTTCCTATTTTCCCTTCCCAGTAAGTGTTCAGTGGGTGACTGTGCTTGTAAAGTATTGGGACACTACTCTCTTTATGCCAAGAGTTTCAAACCTACAGTTAGCAGCTGACTTCTTCTTTCCTAGTGAAGCAGGGGTTATGAATCAAAACTCTGCCCTGGGCTTCCTCCTTGCCTTTGGGACACCACCCACCTTAGGCTCCAGAACTCTGACAACGCTGGTGTGAAAATATTGCTTTAGCTGATAGTCTTTTAAAGCAAAGGAGGGCAGGGTCATTGGAGGGGGATCATGTACCTCTCATGTACCACTTTAGATCTTTTCAGTCTCTTCTGTCTTATTCCAGTTGCTACCATGGCAAATTACAGGGGCTCAGGCGGACTCAGTGTAGGCACATTCTAATGCACGCCTGTTTCACCCAGGGTCACAAGTCTCTTCCCATCCATCAGGGGTCTCCTTTTGATATCAATATATGGGACATCACAGGATCCTGCTCAGCACTCACAAATGCTCAATCTGTATGTTTGGAAGCGTATTACTTCATAGGGACCACTTCTCCCTTTTCTTCCCCTACAAGGATGGTCTTGAGATAGAACTTAAATGTCTTTTCAGAAGATGATTTTCCAGGCTCAAGCAATCAGCCGTGCAGTAATGCTGTGTATTGACTTTCCCTCCTTCTGTCACCTTGCCATTCCCTCCTTCTCCCTTGTATGTGTTCCATAATTAAGCAGCAGCCTCTACCTCTGGAAAACAGAGGGATAAGAGACCAAGACAGAAGGATTTCCGGCAGGTCCTAGTCACCAGAAGCCCATCCCTACGTTTGGATGTATGGTGACTCTGCCAGTAAGTCACATGAGAGATGGCATAGGCCTGGTCACAGGGAGTGGCTATGAGAATGGAGGTAGACCAGAGTGAGATTGTGGAAGGAAAAAAGGTAGAATGCAATGACCGGTTGGATTTGTTCTAGGATGACTACCATGTTTCTAGCTGGTGCGAATGCTAGAAAGGAAGTTCAGAAGAAGTTCAGTTTTAGAAATGTTGTGCTTGAGCTACCTGTGAGATGATCAAGAAGAGGCATCCAGTGAGTGGCTGGGGTTACGGATCTGGAGCTTAGGAAGGAGGTCTGAGCTGACCATGAGGATATAAGACTCTTGGGGATGCTTAAGGTCAAGGAGAGCTGGTCACTCAGAGAAAGCATGGAGAGTAAGAAGAGGGCCCAGGAGATATCTCTGGGGTGGATTAGAGCGGATGACAAGAGAACAGCTATGGAAAGGGAAAGTGAGCTCTGAGCATATGGGCCAAGTAGCATCTAGCCTAATCGTGTGAGAAAACACTCTTCAATACATTGCTACATGAGAAAATGGAAGATTTGAGAGACACGGTCCAAAGAGCTTTTGTCTATACAAAGCTGCCATAGTAACTCCCAACTTCCCATAGCATATAGGTAATTTTCAACATGATATGGTCAGTAACTATAAATTACTTCTAAACTTTGAGACGGGAAAGATTAAGCCATATGATCTTGGCAGAAATCTCAGTATTAAAGGGGAAAAACTCCACACTTGAGAGAGGGGAAAATGTCAACTTACTTGCAGATTGATGAGTCTCAGTTTTAGCAACTCTGAGATAAGGATTCTTGGCTCTGTCCTTTCCCTGGGTCCAAATGTTGGTTTGGGGCATTGGAGGGAGGTAAGTCCTCAGTCTCCCTCTTCGATGTGTATCTATACTCAACAATGTAAAACAAACCTTTAAAAACAAATAAGTGCCCTACAAAAATGTACACCTCTTATGTACCTGTAATAAAAAACAAACCGGGCCAGGGTGCGGTGCTTCACTCCTGGAATCCTAGCAATCTGGGAGGCTGAGGGGCTGGATCGCCTGAACTCAGGAGTTTCAGAACAGCCTGAGCAAAGTGAGACCCATCTCTACTAAAAATAGAAAAACTAACCTGTTGTGGCAAGCGCCTGTAGTCCCAGCTACTCCGCAGGTTGAGACAAGAGGATCACTTGAACCGATGAGTTTGACGTTGCTGTGAGCTATGAGGCCACAACATTCAACCCCAGGGTGACTGAGTGACACTCTGTCTCAAAAGCAAACAAACAAAAGAAGATGCAGTTGTGGAGTTTTTAATAGCCATTTACAAAAGTGGCTCATGTAGCCCTTTTGGAAAAACTGATTTTAATTGTGTCTTCTGGAGCAAATTCAAAATACAGTTGACAACAGAGGTTAGGGTCACTGACCTCATGTACAGTCAAAAATTCACATACAACTTTTGATTCCCCAACACTTAACTACTAACAACGTACTATTGACTGAAAGCCTGACAAGATAACATAAACAGTCAGTCAACACACATTCTCCTGTTATATATTGCATACTGAATGGTACCATAAGGTGATCTAGAGAAAAGAAAACATTATTAAGTAAATCACAAGTGGAAGAGGATAATCGTAAGTCTTCTTCCTCACCGTCTTCACTATAGCTGAGAAAGAAGAGGTAGAGGAGGCATTGGTCTTGCTGTCTCAGCTGTAAGAAGTGGGAGAATCCATGTGCAAGAAGTGGACGTGGCCTGGCTCAGTGCCTGTGGCTCAAGAGACTAAGACGTCAGCCACGTACACCTGAGCTGGCAGGTTCAAATCCAGCCTAGGCCCGCCAAACAACAATGACGGCTGCAACCAAAAGGCCAGGTGTTGTGGTGAGCACCTGTAGTCCCAGCTACTTGGGAGGTGGAGGCAAGAGACTCACTTGAGCCCAGGAATTGGAGGTCGCTGTGAGCTGTAATGCCACGGCACTCTATCCAGGGTGGCAACTTGAGGCTCTGTCTCAAAAAAAAAAAAAAAAAAAAAAAAAAAGAAGTGGACGTACATAGTTCAAACCCATGTTGTGTGAAAGTCAACTATATTATAAAGGCATAGTGACTACTTCCTAATTCATTTAGGTAAATTTAAGCAAAGATGGGTTCAGCAGGGTTGAAGTAGTGAAGTAGTGAATCATATTAGTGTCTAAAGCCTCATTGTTATCATTAAATGCTGCAATGACAAATACCTATGCATTTTACTCACTAATATGAGACCAAAGAACTTTATTTCTAATTAAAGCAACTGTGGAAATACTGATGAGCAGACCTTGAATTGATAGCAACAGGCCAAATCATTAATAGTGGCAAAATGGCTATGCAAATACAGCAAAAGGTCTCAGTTAATTTTCACCATAAAGGATACCTTGTGTCACAGAGACAGTGAAAAATATATAGGTGTCTTTTTAAAATGAAATTTCAAGCTGAATTTGGTTGTGTGATATGTTTGGCCCTATTTTTCTTTCTGGCTCATTCTATAGTCACAAGTGCTGTTGCACAGTGATTGCATGGTGATTGGAATACATGAGGCGCAGTATATAGCTTCTGAGTTGTAAGGACTTCTTATCTGAGAGCTTTGGCTATAGATCCAACTGAAACAAAGACTTCTAACAAACCTAGAGAAGGTTCTGTTCAGCAGGATGAGCTAACCCCCCAAACAGGCACCTCTGGCAAGCTAGCCCACTTAGGTTTGGTAAGCAGTCTGGTTTATCGTTTGGTGAAGTGCTGGGAAAGCTGATGTGAAGCTCCTGCGCGCGCGCGCACACACACACACACACACACACACACACACACGCATGTATGTTCACACGCGCTATGCACACATACAAGGTTACAATCACCAAACTTCAAGAAGAAACTCATTTTTTCATAAATGGAAAATGAATCAGACTGAATGTCTCAGTATCTGTTATCCTAATCCAAATGGTACGCAGACATCAATTGGAGCATTTGTTAGCTGTTCAACTTCCAAGATTAACTCAACAGTTAACAGTAAGGAATAGAAATTTTAGTGGCAGAAAACCCAAAAGGAAAAATGCATTCTCAAGGTCTGGTTTCCTAGCAGTGAGCTTCCATTCCAGCCTTCTTACTTAACACATAAAGTCTTAAAGAGACAGCATGGCTCCACCATTGCAACTCCTACCAGAGGGTGAGTTGCCCTGCTTTGCTAGCATAGGAAATGTCCCAGCAATCTTGAGTGGTCATTCTCACAGAATGGGCTCAGGATCGGTGCCAACAGGACAATCAAGTGTATACATTCATAACACAAAAGGCCTTCTTTCTCTATGCTTATAGGTGTATGTTTGCATGCATTTTTCAGGTATGTATTTTAGGTCAATTCTTACTTTTTTTTTTTTTTGTTTTTTTGGCCAGGGCTGGATTTGAACCCGCCACCTCCAGCATATAGGGCCAGTGTCCTACTCCTTTGAGCCACAGGTGCTGCCCCAATTCTTACTTTTTCAAATAGTTTTTATCTTTTTAAATACAAGCTTTAATGCTTTAGCGAGAAAGCTTTACTCAGAAAAATCCCTTTTTGTTTAATGGAGCTAAGTCCGTACAAAAGAAGAGGACATGATCGCTGATTTTTTTATGAGGGAAATACCATTCCAACAGCCCCTCCATGTCTATCCCACAACGCCAGAAATGCATGTAGTAAGTCAGCAAGGTCGCTGCTAAGTTCTTCCCCAGTTACTCAGGCTTCTGATCTGCTCGTACAGACAACCAAGAAATAAGTGAGTGTGGGCCTTGGAAAAAAATTATCGGGTTGAATAAGCCCAAGGATGCAATGTTTCTGGGTCTCAATTCTTTTATCTGTAAAATTATTTCCCACTTATTATTTATAAGTCTCTTTACTCCCATTTATCCTACACACTATTGACAGAATGGTTTTCCTAATGTCAGCTCTGATCTCTGCCTTGTCCTGTCCAGTGGCCAATCTTTACCCTTAGACTGACATTGCAACATTTCGTCTATAACCAAGACCTGCTGGTATAAAGGGTCAGCCAATCATTTAGCCATTTTCTCTCAAATTCCCCTACTTACATATACTCCGCCCTTGAGCCAAAGTGGACTGTTTCTATTCTCTGTGTATTTTTATGCTGCTCCTTCCTTGGTCTTCATCTGATAACATCTTCCAAGTCCCACAAAGCCAATTTCAAATCTTTTTCTTTAAAAAAAAAATAATAATAACACTTTTCCTCAGTTTTCCAACTATATATGGCTTTCCCCTCTTTAAACAGCTGCTGAACTTTGTACTTCTCTTAACCAGGTGTGTATCACTCCTAGAAGCACGGGTGCTGATTTCAACTCTATCTTCTAGTTAGACCGTAAGCTTCTTGAGGGCAGACAGCATGTCGACCTCATGTTTGTCTACAGCCCAAACTCCACAGCCCAGTGCTCTGCACAAAGTCGGTGTCTGTGGGAAGAAACTGGATCAATATATTTAAAATTTATTATAAACAGCCAAGGATATGTCATGTGAAGTGACACTTCACTACGGAGGTGAAATATTAGATAAGAAATGTCTGTGGAGACCCTGTCTCTTCGTGGCCTTTAGAGAAGAAAGAATATCTTTCATCCAGTCCCCATACCATCCTGTTTCCATCCCCTACCACAAATAGACCGATGAAGTTAAAAAATAGCAAAAGAGAAAAATGAGACTTCTAATTTCTTTTTTTTATTTTTATTTTATTTTATTTTTGATCCAGACTTTCACTCTGCTGTGGCATCATAGCTCACAGCAACCTCAAGCTCCTGAGCTCAATCAGTCCTCCTTCCTCGGTCTCCTGAGTACCTGGTACCACAGATGCACTACAATGTCAGGCTAGTTTTTCTGTTTTTAGTAGAGACGGGGTCATGCGCTTGCTCCAGGCTGCTCTAGAACTCCTGAGCTCACGTGATCCACCTGCCTTGGCCTCCCAATGAGCTAGCATTATAGGCGTGAGACACAGAGCCCTGCCTTTTTAATTTTTTTATAACAATATTTTTTTCAGATTAATATAAGGGAACATAAAATTAGGTTACATTGTTTCCATTTGTTAGGAAAAGTCCAAGTTGTAGTTGAGTCCTTCACCCAGAAAGTGTGCCATATATATATATACCCCTATAGTGTATCCATTAGGTGGGAGTTTACTGAGCCCTTACCTCTTTTCCTTGTATTTTTCCTCTCATGTGGGCTTGTAGCTGTTCATCTACTAGCTTCAAATTAGTATGGAGTACATGTGATGCTTGTTTTTTCATTCTTGAGATTCTTTACTAAGGAGAATGTTTTACCTTCTTCCAGGTAAACACAGAAGATATAAATTCTCCATTTTTTATGGCTGAATAATATTCCATAGTAGAAGAGTTTCTAGTTTCTACAGTTTCCTGCAGAGTGAGGTGACTTCACTTGTCTCCAGCACTGTTCTTAGAGAGTCTGTGAATGGTGAGAAAAATGCAGAGAGAGAGAAAGGGGGTTGGAACGAGTGGGGGGGCTCCTCACCACCAACCAAGAAAATTTGGAGGTGGGGAGGGGGTTGAGGGTAACTTGGGGGTGGGAATAGAAAAGGGAAAATGGGGTACAGGGGAATGCTGAGTTGCAGAGAAAAGCCCTTCCCGAGTGTTAATCCCGAGGCTGCTGGATGAACTCGCAGCCTCACAGCCCTGCTCTGACAGCTTCGTCTCTGTCCTTGTCTCCTGGCCTGTGAGAGTCCACTGAGGTGGTGAAAGTCAAAGCCCTCCAAGACTCTTGCATCAAAAAGCACTGCGCAAAGGCCACACATTATCACTATTATTATTTTTTAAGGAACCTGTCATAGACAGAAACAGACACCACAATGCATAATTTAAAAATAAATAAATAAATACCATGCTGTCAAATTGGATACTGACTAGCTGTTAGATAATTTGGCAACCGTAGCGGAGCAAATGTTCCGGAGAGGTGAGTATTTTTCCACTATTCCAGAAGGCTGGAAGCATAAACAGCAACAATTTTTTTGCATCAATCTTTCAGCCACGTCCATCAAATTAGGCTTTCAAGTTTAATGCAGAATAAAATACCCTAAACACAGCAGAGAGCAAGCCCAGACGGAACATCCTGAAAGTGGTGAGCTAAAAGCGAGAGCGTGCACATTCCACGTGAGTGTTTCAGCAGTGTCAGAAAATGCAGCACATTAAAATAAGAATCAGTCAGTGGATTTCTTCAGTGCATCCCTTTTAACAGTCCAAAGGGAATTCAAATTTTAACTGTAGGACGCACTGTCATAGCAGCTTAGGCAGAGTTGATAGTATCCGAAGGGAAAGAGCAGATAGCTGGACACCCTGGCCTCTGTGATTAACTGGGACACTCTGAGAGCAGAGACCATCTACACAGCATGTCTGTTACACAGCCCAGCTCTTCATGGCAACCACCGGCACAAGGCAAGATCAGTGGTGTTTAATCTGGATCCAGGACCAAAGGGCATCATAGGGGGTATAGGGAGTGGCAGGTAGCCACAGACTTGCCCACAAGCAAAGGGACTGGTGATGCTACTTATGTTTCTACCAGGGAGAACTGAAGCCACCGCAGAAGGGGAAGCTAAAGACACTGAATTTTAATAGAGCTAATTTTGGAAGAATGGGGAAATGAAATGGGATAAATCTGTTGAGGAGAAAACCACTAAGGAAATAGAAAGTATTTAAAGATAAATTAATGCGTGACCAAAATTACGACCAGCTACACAGTCATAAACATTCCAACAGGGGCTGGGAAAAAAGGTCAGGTGGATTAAAAGTGAGGATCAATGGTAAGAGAAACAGAACCACTATATAATATGAAGTTGTGGAAGAATCCGTCAATCAAGGATTGACTAAAAGACAGTTACTAGATGAAAAGAAAATGTGTGGGAGGCCAAGGTAGGTTGATTGCTTGAGCTCAGGAGTTCGAGACCAGCCTGAGGAAGAGTGAGACTCTGCCTCTAAAACCAGCACATTGTTCCCCATGATTGCATGTACATAGCTTTGATTTAACTTTAAAAAAAATTAAAAAATAAAACAAACATGCACATGCCCCTAAAAAATAAAAAATAATAAGAAATAAAACCAATTGCTGCAAAAAAAAAAAAAAAAATAGCCTAGTGGGCGCCTGTAGTCCCAGCTACTCGAGAGGCTGAGACAAGAGAATTACTTGAGCCCAAGAGTTTGAGGTTGCTGTGAGCTGTGACACCCGGCACCCTGCTAGGCATGTCAAAATGAGACTCTGCCTCAAAAAAAAAAAAAAAAAATGTGGAGAGGTAAATTTTTTGCTGGACAAACACCACTGTTGCTTCTTCCATATTATCCTGTAAATATTCTTATTTGTACATTTCTGCCTGGCATCCACTTCAACTCTCTGGATTCACTTCATATTTACACCCATATGTTCCTGACTGAAGGTAGGTTTTTTATTTGAAGATGAAGGGAAAGCTCACCTCCAAGAAAATGTTAAGGACTTAGGAAATGATTACCCTGCCTGCTAAGGACACTCCCTCCTTCACTCAGAACAAGAGTGAAAGAAAAGCTTCCCAGGTGCACACAAATAACGTGGGAGGTAGACCATAGGCCAGCCTCTTATCGTGGAGATCAGAGTCACTGATTAAGACACATGGGAGTTTTTCTGCCTCGGTGTACCCTGAGGGACTTTCGTATGAACTTGATGGGAAATGTCCATCTGTGCGGCTTTGCACAAGGGCAAGGGCAGCATGAGAGACCTACAACTTTAAGCCCTAACTCACTAATAAGTAGGTTAAGTAGAAGTCTGCAATTTAAGAATGGAAATCAAGAAGGGGCCTAAATTATACCTTACGGATTCATTAGCAGCAAATGACTCCAACTCAGTATAGCAAAAAGGGGAAAATAATAAAAACAATCTTCTGATCTATAGAATATGAGAGTTTTAATACTTCATTTTAATAGAGTTTTGCAGTCTCAGTTTGGTCAGTAGCTATCTTTTGGTTCAAAGATTCTGGAAATTTTTTCTAGGTACTAGTAATTACTACTTATACGTAAACCCCCATGATCCCCATCCCCCTGTCTGGAGGCCCTGCTAGGAGCTGGCCACAGGTCAGGAATCCCCAGCATGTTCCACCATCTTTGTTTGAGCTACATTTGGATGAGAGTAGGCATGGCTAGACTTTCCACATCTTACTTTCACAATAGAGATAGTAGCATTTCCTCACTAAGAAATCTGGTGTCTAAGAGTCCCAGAAAACAGAGTAGGGCTCAGAGCCAGCTTGAAGAATAAAGACAGCAGGCTGATTCTCAGATTCTGGGAAGGCTGGGGAAGAGGACTCTATGCTCAGCAATACTAATGCCCTAGCTCATAGTACATCAATAACAGAAATTAGAAGACAGCTGTACCTGAGTTAAATAGTGTCTCCCTACCCCCCAAAATAGATGTCCACCCAGAACCTCAGAATGTGACTTTATGTGGAAACAAGATATTTGCAGATGTAAATAGTTAATTTAAGATGAGGTCATTCTGGATTAGGGTTGGCTCTAAATTTAATGACTAGTATCCTAATAAGAAGGTCATGTGACTGCACCTGTGAATAGCCAGCCTGGGCAATGGAGCAAGACTCTGTTAAAAAAAAAAAAAAACAGACAGGTGAAGGCACAAGCAGCCACACCCAGAAGAAAGATGGCCATGTGAAGACACAGCAGAGATTGGAATGATACAACTACAGGTCATGGAGTGCCAGGGATTGCTGGTAACTAATGGAAGCTAGAAAGAGTCAAGGAAGGATTATTCCCTAAAGCCTTCAGAGAGTCAAGGCTCTGCTGACATCTTTTTTTTTTTTTATTAAATCATAGCTGTGTACAATAATGCATTTATGGGGTACAATGTGCTGGTTTTATATATAATTTGAAATATTACAACAAACTGGTTAACATAGCCTTCACCACACTTTCTTAATTATTGTATTAAGATGTTTATACTCTACACTTAGTAGATGTGACATGTACCCTTGTAAAATGTACCATAAGTGTGGTCTGACCAATTACTCTCCCTCCACCCATCCTCTTCCCTCCCTCTCCTCTTTCCCCTTCATATTGGGCTATGGTTGGGTTATATATGGAAGTAAGGGTGATTATATATTGGTTTCATAGTAGAGCTGAGCACATTGGATACTTTTTCTTCCATTCTTGGGATACTTTACTAAGAAGACTATTTTCAGCTCCATCCACGTAAACATAAAAGAAGTAAAGTCTCTATCTTTTATTAAGGCTGCATAATATTTCATGGTGTACATTTACCACAATTTATTAATACATTTATGGGTCAATGGGCACTTGAGCTTCTTCCATGACTTAGTGATTATTAATTGGACTGCAATAAACATTCTGGTGAAAATATCTTTTGTTATAAAGTGATTTTTGGTCTTCTGGATATATACCTAGTAGAGGAATTGCAGAATAGAACAGCAGGTCTATTTTTAGATCCCTAAGTGATCTCCAAACTTCTTTCCCAAAGGAAGGTATTAATTTGCATTCCTACCAGCAGTGCAGAAGCATTCCCTTTTTCCCACATCCATGCCAACATCTGTAGTTTTGGGATTTTGTGATGTGGGCTAATCTTACTGGAGTTAGATGATATCTCAAGGTGTTTGGATTTGCATTTCTCTGATGATTAAGGATAATGAGCATTTTTTCATGTGTCTTTAGGCCATGCACCTGTCTTCTTCAGAGAAGTTTCTATTCAAATCTCTTGCCCACAATGAGATGGGATCATTTGTTCTTTTCTTGCTAATACGTTTGAGTTCTCTGTGAATTCTGGTTATCAAACCTTTGTCAGAGACATAACTTGCAAATATCTTCTCCCATTCTGAGGGCTGTTTGCTTGCTTTACATACTATGTTCTTGGCTGTGCAGAAGCTTTTTAGCTTGATCAGATCCTAGTAATGTATTTTGGCGTAGCTTCAATTGCCTGGGGGTCTGCCTCATAAAATATTCTCCCATGCTGATTTCTTCAAGTGTTTTCCATGCACTCTCTTCTAGTATTCTCATAGTTTCATGTCTTAAATTTAAATCTTTTATCCAGTGAGAATCTATTTTTGCTGAAGATGTTAACAAATGGAAATCATACCATGCTCATGGCTGGGAAGACTCAACATTGTTAAAATGTCTATACTACCCAAAGCAATATATAATTTTAATGCAATCCTTATTAAAGCACCACTGTCATACTTTTAAAGATCTGGAAAAAAATAATACTTGGTTTTACACGGAACCAATAAAAACCTTGATTAGCCAAGGCATTGCTCAGAAATAAAAACAAATCAGGAGGAATCACACAACCAGACTTTAGACTATACTATAAATCTATAGTGATCCAAACAGCATGGTACTGGAACAAAAATAGAGAGTAGATGTATGGAACAGAATAGAGAACCAAGAGATGAACCAAGGTACCTTTCATCATTTGATCTTTGATAAGCCTATCAAAAAGATTCAGTGGGGGAAAGATTCCTTATTCAACAAATGGTGCTGGGTGAACTGGCTGGCAACTTGTAGAATACTGAAATTGCATCCACACTTTTCACACTATTAACAAAAATAGATTCTCACTGGATAAAAGATTTAAACCTGCTGACAACTTGACTTTGGACTTGTAGCCTCCAGAACTGTACCATAATAAGTGCTTATTCCTTTAAGGGCAGTTTGTAGTTCTTCGTATGAGGAGCAAACTAATACAAGGGTTATAATAGGCAGATAGTCTGACAATAGCTAGGAAATGAGTAAAGAAACTGTCAGATTAACTATAAAAAGCTGGTCCAAGGACATTAAATACAGAGCTCCCAGAACCTTTTACCACAGAGTAAACAACTCAGGGTAGCACACACACAGTTAGGGGTGAAGGCAAAAGTCAACGGACATGAAAAACATTGAGCCTCAGTATAATTTTGATGTGTATGAAAGCAATGTGTTAATGCCTATTGGTCAGATCTGCAAAGTATCAGATGGCGGGGCAGAAAAAAAGTGTCTTTTGTTGACAAGGAGCAGAGTTTTGGGCAGTACTCTGCTCGAAGCCATTCTTTCTTGCCCCAAAGTAAGGGGTAATATAAATGACTCCTCCTGGAAGATTATGAAGAGAGAACAAAGAGACCAACTGATTGTTAGAATTAGTACTGGAGGTAAGTTAGGCACTTAGAATAAACCATGAAAGTCAGGATGGGAAGATGTGTGGACACTTGCTTCTGGGGTATTCTTCTACTTATTTATGGCCAATTCCTTGTTCCTTTCTTCACGATGTGGTTACCACTCTTCATGACTATTCCTGGAGCCCCAGCCTCCTCCAGTCTTCTCTTCGTTCTTAGCTTTGTATATCCTTGTGTTTCACTTCATGGAGAAAATTCAGGCCTTCTAACATGGATTCTGCCCTCTTTACTACAATCATCCACTATATGTCTTTCCCTCTGTCCTGGAGCAGTAAGTGCTCCCTGAATGTTCAAAGTCAACTTCTCCACCCCTATTCTGTATCTTTGACTTCTCATGGATTTGGTTCCATAAGTTATCTCCTCTTTCATGTCCTCAGCCTCTTCTCATTCCCTCCAAGAGGAAGCATATTCAGTCTTTCTCAATTTAGGAAACCTCTCCCTGTGTCCTCTGTAATAGCTCCCACAGCCTTCAGTAACCACCTTCTCCTATTCCTTCCCTTCTTGGAGCTTCTCAGAAGAACTTACTGCATTCAACAGAACCATTAGTGCACCATCCTGTTGCAATCTGGTTTTTGATCATACTTACCATTACATGGAAGTCATCCTAGCCAAGGTGATTACCTAATATCTAGTTTGTATCTTAGTTGATAGCTTGGTGATATTTAATATTGCTCTATCTTTTGAAATTCTATTCTTCTTTGACTTAAATAACATCTCTGCCCAAAGAGTATCATCCACATCCATATTATAGTACATGCTGATGATTCTCAGATATACAAAGCCATGGAAAGTATCCAGCCACGCACTATGAAAAACAGATACTTTCCAGGAAGCCTTCGTATATCTAAAACTCTGGTCTTTCTCTTTACATTCACATCCCACAGGCGTTCCTCAGCCTTCCTTGTTCAACAGGTTCAAAGATATACTAATCAACAATTTCTCTTGCTCTCTCCTCCTTGGCTCTTTTATAATTTACTTGTAATTCAACTAAGGTTTCTTAAAGCACAAAAGTTGTAGTCACTTGGTCCTGAGCTTGCAGAGATAAAGATCTCAGAGACCAGCTGAGGAGAAAGATAGGCAAGTAGCTATGTCATGATTTAACAAGAGAAGCAATACTAGAAGTACGGACAAGCTGTAGAGGTGGCATGGAAGAGATGATTATCTGGATCAGGGGTCAGAGTGAGATTAGGTCAGAGTGTGAGGGAATGTTCCCAAGGATCGGTAAGGTTGTCTCTTCCCTCAAAGAGCTGCTGTTTTTAGACAGTGCCCACCACCAACAGTCCATCATGTCAGCCTGAATTTTGGGAATTTTCCCAGAGTTGTCTGGGATCTATTCTTCTAAGTCCTGCATGCAAAAAAATTCTCAAAATGTATTGGTTAGACAGCTGAATTTACTTCCTGATTGGCTTAGATCCTATTTCATTCATAATCCGACCTCCCCGAGAGCAAGGAGTTTGGTTTTGTTGTTCATACTTGATTTGCAGGTGATTGCAAGAATGCTTCCGAGGGGTCTTCCTATCACCAAACCTAGATCTTATATGTTTATATTACGTTTACAATCGCTACATTATTCTCCATGAATCTTAAGGGCCCCTCACTGCAATTGAATAAACTTAAAACTTGGCTTGGCAAACAAAGCCCGTTACAATCTTATCTCTGCAGATCTTTATCAGTTTTATTTTTACCAGTTCCTTTGTTCACCTTTCTTTTAGCCACACAAGACTATAGCTGATATGTCAGCAGATGGATCACACTCTTTCAAGTTTCTGTGCTTTTGATTGTCCTGTTCCCTCCTCTGAAATACATGTCCTCCTCAGTCCTTGAGGTAGACTTCTATTCATCTTTTAAGATTCAGTTCAGGTATCTTTTTTATTTTTTCCCATTCATCCTCTCTGACCAAATAAGGTCATGCCTTGTCCTTGATCGTCCCTGTTAGACTCTCCCAACGCTGATCACTAATCATCACTTTGACATATTTACATACGCTTTTCCCCAATACAATCACGAGCTCCTTGAAAACAAGAACTGGGAGTCAGAACAATAAAAACAACCTAATTAGCATGCAGTGATGCCACTCTTGGGTCAAAGAGTAAGCCAAAAGTACACACAAACACAGACTGAGTCGAGACGCTCCTTTTACTGTACATATGTTACTGTCTCCCTAGGTGAAATTCTATTACGTTTACATAAGAAGGCAGTCAAGTGTGTAATATATTTAGAAAGATTTCTATCAAAATGGTTTGGATTTTTGAAAATATTTGGGAGCTTACAAGTGATAAGCTTTAATTATCTAAAGACTTATTGGTATGGAACATCTCATTGCCTTCCAAGGCTAGACACGGATATATACAAAGGTTACAGAACACACAGCTACACCTTCAGAGCAAATTTGAGATGACAAACTCCACTGGTGTGATCTGCACTGTGGAGCCCCAAAGGGAAAACTAGAAAGACCATGGATAAAAGCCACAAAACTGAGGAGACTACAAAACATTCAGCAGTAGAAGGGAAAGGGGTGGTGGTCCTGTGGGAGGAACAGAGTTCTTGGAGGCCTGAAAGAGAACTTTCTTCTTTGAGACACAAAAGGAGACTGCTGATTATATAGTGCTTTCAAAACCATGATCTTTATCGTGTTTCGACTCTCTTGATTTGCAAAGCATGGTTATGCTGAGGAACTAATCGACCAGCCTGCAGAGCATTCCAGAATTCAGTAACACTGGACCTCAACTGAAAAGGAGAAAATATCTCTGGAGAAGCCACATAAAATCCGGGGGTTGGGTTCAAATTCAGAGTTGCAGCAAGATCTGTCCTTGCAGATGGAAGTGGGACAGTTCTTAGCTTTGATCCAGTATCTCCCTAGCCCTGGAAGCTTTGTGATACTAGTTTACGTGGTAAAGGACAGAGGTTTGTTATTTTAACAGTTGATTGTTTATTTGAATGTGTTTGGGGACAGTTATAAACATAGCATCTTACTCGTGATTTTGTATGCTTACCATGAGCAAAAAAAAATAGTAAGTCTATTCAAAGAAAAATAACAATAGTACCCATGTTGTGTGCCTATGGAAAAGGTGCCCCGGTTCCTTCATATAGGAATAAATGAAGTTTTGGGAAACACTGAGGAAGGACAACACTCCCTTTTAGCCTTTCAGATTTGCACCTAGCTGTTGAATCTTCGGGTCTACAACTAAAGGACTATGAATTTGTGAAGTTTTTATTTCTAACAGGGCGTTAGAGGGAAAATAGGTAGAAAAGGGGAGGATATGAGGGGGAAAGGAAGGAAATAAGGAAAGTTCTAATCAGTTAAAGCAAACTAGCAGAAATGGGCATTCTGAATACAGTGTACGCAGCAGTGTGCCTGAAGATGCAGCCCTATTTATTTAGAATCTGGCTCTTCCCGAGTGGCCTGGGGAGTCAGGCATCTCGGTTTCTGGAAGGGCCCAGAGAAACAGCAGTCATTTGGCGTTCTTCTTGCCAACATCTCACACAAACAGCGCACAACAGTGGCTCAACCTAACAATAGGCAACACCCACCGAGCACTCGCAGCCTGTCTGTTCTCTCAGTAGAGACAAGGCTGCCGGATGCGATGACCAAAAATAATAATTTTTTAAAAAGGAAAAGGTTTCTTTTCTCTTTTGTCAAAGTACCGCTGCTAATTGCATGCTTGGAGTTGATAGAAATTTAACAGAAGAAACCAGAATAAGAAACATGCTAGAAGAGGCGATACAGACGTATGTCATGTCAATTTCGCAAAAGATTGTTGGAGCAGGAGCTGGTACCAGACCTGCCAGAGTAAAGGTCCCATTTCAGCCACTAAGGCAGGCTCTGTGGTCTGTTCAAGAAGGGTCGAGGCTTTGGCCCTTGGACATTTCTTAGCCTCATCTCTGACGACTCCAGCTCAAATGGTCCATTCTTTTAGCCTAGCTGGTATCTCCTTATTTTCCATGGTTCAGCCTGACCTCACTTCTTTTGTAAGACTTGCCTGGTTCCCAGGGTCTGAATCACTTCCAGTGCTCTGGGCTCCCATAGTGCCCTCTTCCTCCTTCCCTCTCTCCCTCCATCCCTTCTTACTCCCTTCATTAGACCCTCCAGCACATGTTTATTGAGCATCTACTATGTTCTAGGGACTGTTCTTGGCACTAGAGCTAAAGCAGGATCCCTGTTTTCATGGACTATCATGGGGAGGGTGGGGATGAGGGACAAAATACAGCCCCCCAACAAGCACCCCATATTATAAGCAACATGTGTGACATGTTGTGATGCAATGATGCAATGAAGGTAGTTTTTTTTAAATGGAATAGCCAGAGAAGGCTTCTCTGAAAGACCACTTTAAGCTGACATCTTGATGACACGAAGGAGTCACAAGTAGAAAGATCTGGAAGCTTAGCAGCAACTCATTATGCAAAGGTTCTAAGATAAGGAAGAGCTCTCAGGTGTTTCAAGAACAGAAAATAGACAAATAGGGCTCAATTGGAGTGAATGCAGAGGGGTGAAGGTGGGGTCAAAGAGGCAGGCAGAGGCCAAGTTCCACGGGGCTTTTTTAGGATATGGCAAGTCACATGGATTTTATTTTAAGGTCATTGGAAGCTACCTACATAAATGGTGAGGTGGGAGGATATTATCAAAATCCCCTGGGCATCTGTCTCTAGTTTGGGACTATTAAAAAAAATTAAGCTAGGCATTGTGGCTCACACCCCCAGTCCTGGGAGGATCGCTTGAACTCAGTCACTAGAAACCAGCCTGAGCAAAAGAGAGACCCTATTTCCACTAACAGTGGAAAAATTACCTAGGCATGGCAGTATACACTTATAGTCCCAGCCACTTGGGAGGATGAGGCAGGAGGATCACTTGAGCCCAGGAGTTTGAGGTTGCACTGAGCTATGATGACACCACGGCACTGTACTTGTGAGACAGAGCAAACCCTTTCTCAAAATAAAAAGACAGAAAATAAATACATAAATTTAAAAATTAAGCAAAATCACCTGGGAAGCCATAACTTGCTTGTTTGCCAACATCCCGAACATTCTGGTCTGGAGCGACCAGGCCCCACATTTGGCAAGCCACTGGCCAGGATGCTCCAGACACAGCAAACCTGACATGTTCAAGGCCAACTCATTTCCTCTCCTCATCCACCTTTCATTTCCCCACCCTTGGCCAAACTGGCTTCTCCTGTACCCTACTGGCAGTTCACAGTCATCCAAATTGGAAATCAGAGTCATTCTTCATTCCTCCTTCACCTTCCAACTAGAGTTAATCAGTTGGACTTGTTGATTTTATCATCAAAATGTCTTCTGATATGGTCCCTTCCCTCCTTCCCTACTGCCTACCACATTCATGGAGACTTTCATTATCGTTTCCTAAACTTGTCCTCGGTCTCCACAGGCAATGTGTTACATATCTTCCACATTGCAGTCTGCGTTTTCCTTCAGAAATAAGGAATGTGACCACAGTGAGTAAATCTCTGTCGACAGAACAGTATACTGACACTTCCTTTCCAGACGTTGCTGACCTTCCCGCCTATTCAATATCACCGATAACCCTGTGTGCTTGCAGAATAAGTCTCAAGCCTTTATCACGGTTTAGCAGATCTCTTTGTGTCTGCCTCAACTTATGCTACTGACACTCTCGAACGTCCTATTTCCTACAATGACTTTTTGCTTGTAGAATACTCCCTGCCTTTTCATGTCTCTCTGTCTTCTCGCAAGCTCTTTCCTCTTCTCCCTAGGCAAACTCCACTGGTGTTTCAAGTTCCAACTCAGATGAATCCTCCCTATGAGCCTAGGTGGTCCGTTACTAGTGCCTTCACACACTGCACTTAGCACTCCGTATTTTTAGGACTTCTCATTTTTGGTTATAAATATGTGTATCCCTGTGAGCCACTCAAGGTCACATTTATCTCTATTTCTGGCACCTGGAATAGTATCTGGCACAAAGTCCACAAAGTTCATATTCACTGATGGGTGAACCAGTAAGTTACCTTTCCTCCCCCTGCCCATTTGTCATATATTTTTCTATCCAACTCCCCTCTTTGCAAGTAAACAAAAGAAAAGCCCCAAATGATTAAAAATTTCAAGCCAGTTCTGTTCGATGTCCCCCATGGATACTTCCTCAGTCACAGCTTTAAAAAACGCGAGGTGATGCTAAATTGGAATTGTCTTGGCACAGTAAACTGCATCTGAGACTTAACTGAGTTTAGGCCAAAAGATTTCATTTTTCAACGAGTTTGCCAAAATGGCTAAAACAGACACAAGCCAACACTGCTTTAAATATGAGTTGCTTCCTCTTTGTTTGGGGAGTTACTGGCCCACTTTAAAACAGCTCCCCAGGGGAGAAAGGCAGTGATCATTCCTTTCAGTTTAACTACAGGTAGGACAGCCACTCAGGGACACTGGAGCATTTGAACTCTTTGTCCTGGCACTTTTATTCGGATTTACCTGATGCAGTGCTCTGCTAAGAACTCGCTAATGAAAAAGTGGTGTTATTAATGTTTGCCTGTGCTTAGAAGTGTAGGCAGCAATATCTGGAAAGAAGATGTCAGTGTATCTCCCCTAGACAGAGGCTTACCCCCTGCGTTCACAAAGCAGAATGCAGAAAGCAAAAGCAGCAGTCAGGCTGAGCTGGAAGACTTGATGCATAATCATGTTGAAACACAACTAGATCCTAGGGAGAAGGGGAGCGGCTGTTGCAGAGCTTTCTGTGTTGCTCACTTGAATTATTCAGCTGTGTCCCCCTGTGCCTGGGCAATGAGAAGGTGGCTTCATTGAGCAACACAGAAAGCTCTCATTCTGTAAAAGGTGTGTTGTCCAACTTCTGGGGGATGCCAATACTTGACTGGCAGGTTTTCATTTCCTCAACTATAAGATAGGGGAATTCGGGTCTAGGAGAGTAAGATTCTTGGGTCAGAGGAATGAAATACTGCTGAGAAGAGGGTGTGGCACATGTCATGGGAGGCTGCACAGAAAGTCTAGGCTTTAGCAGTCCCTGGGAGAATGTACAGGATTTCAAGAGAGGGGAGAGCTGAATCAAAGGAGTTATCAGTGTGCAGAAAGTAGAGTATGTTCCAAATTCAGTAAGTAAACCAGTTGGGTAGGATAACTAAGTCCTACCATATCTATTATTTGAATCTTTTATCTGCTAAAATTAACCAAGCTAAGCACCATACTGGGAGCCTGGGGAAGCAAAAAAGAGGCATAGTTTATGTTCCCCAAAGCACTAAGATTGTAAACAAGTTCCGAGGAATATGATCAATGATCTAGTAACAGGTATAAACAAACGCTTTGGAAGCACACAGAAAGGACTGTCCCACTCCCCAGAGGAATCACAGAAACCTTCATGAAGCTGGTGACAGTTGAATAGGTCTTAAAGATAAGTGGGTGCTCACTGTGTAAGCCAGCAAGAGAGCTCCAGCAGAGAAGAGCACCTCTCTAAATCTTGCTCAGTAGGAACTTCCAGGTCCTTAGAGTTTCCTTAATGCCTCTCATCTATGCCAGATTCATGTTCAGCTCCTTACCCATTGTGTGTGCCAAGCCTTGGGTGCCCATTCCTAAATGTCAAGGCCCAGTACCTCCCTGAAGCTTTCCATGTGATCTCCCCAACTGTGTTAGTTGGAGAAATAATATTCCAGCTATCCGGAAAAGAAACAAAACAAAACAGTAGACAGCAGTGTAAGGGTTCCTACAACTCATACAAAGGAACTGCCCATTCCAGACCTTCTACTCCTATCCCCAAAAACATCCCAGGAAAATGCACTGCCAAGTTAACAAATGGCTGCCACTATTCCAGCCCACAGTGTTCTCTCCCTGTTTGGAAAGTCTAAAACATCCTTAGTTTGTACTGCCAACTTAGCATATATAAATATATCATTTTAAAAATAAGTGTATCATTTTAATTGTTTCTTGTGTGTTAGTTGTATCTCACTAACTAGACAATAGATAGTTGTACCGTCCTTCATCATGGGAATTCTCCTATAAGTAGCATGACCCTATATCCTGGGGCACCAGTGCAACCTCAATTACACCAGTTGTGTGGGAACCATACTTAGAAGCTCCCCACTAACCAGCCTGAGCTGAAAGCATCCATCCACTCAAATGCAGTCATGCAGAAAATATTTGATTAGTTGATTTGCTCCAAATGTTCACTAACCACCTGGTCCTAAAGACAAAATGTCTCGGAACATTGCCTCCTCTGTGACGGCAGCTCAAAGGCATCCATTGGAGCTAATACCACTACTTTTATGCAGATGACTCCTACAGACATTTCTCATGAGCTTAGGACACCCATTGTCCTTGCAACCCAGAAATGCAAACCCCAATACGCCCGTAATTCCTCCCTGCCACCTCACCTTTACAGCTGGTTCTTCTTCCCCACTCTCCATCTTGCTGATTGTCATCCATTCTGTTGCTCAAACTGAAACCCTGCGACACCTCTGCTTCTGAGTAGCCGTAAAACTTACCTTACTTGAGGGTGAAGGGAAACAGCAAGTGCAATCAGTCTGGTGCAGCAGGGATTCTAGACAAACCAGAGCCTCCAATGACCGTGCTTCTCATGTTCTCTGACTTCTTCCTTGATGATCAATCACTGAATCCTGTTGATTCCATCTCCCTTATTTCTACGGGCCCTGCTCTCCCTATTTCAGATTGCTGTCATCTACTGTTTAGATTATGGTGAGGGCTTCCAGATACATTTTCCTGCTTACAGTCTTTCTACAGTTTCCTCACAGAAGGCTCTTTCTAAAAGATACATGTAATCATTTCACTCCTATGCTTATGACCTTTTGTGGTCTCACATTTTTTTAGGATAAATTCTAAACTCTTCAACGTCACTTCTCATTTTCTTTCTCTAGTTTTACCCTGGGGATTTCTGCTATGGCCATGCTGGGTGTACCTTCAGCTGGCTGCGCCCTCTCATTTCCCAGCCACTTCACTTCCTGCCCACTGCCTGAAACCCTTCCCTTGTCCGCACCTACCTTGTCTGCACCTCCTTACATGGCAAACTCTTCTTTATCCCTCAGCATTCCTCCAGTCTTACCCTCAAGGCTTACACCCATACTCCAGCCAGCAAATGGAATGACCCAGCTAAAACATGAATGTAATCATGTCACCTCCCAGATTGACTGATGTAGTCATCTTTGATTCCTTACAGCATGAAATCCAAGTTCCCTAGATCGTTGCAAATACTGAATCTTACTTCTGTGTCTTTAATCTTAATGTGTCTTGTGCCAAATTGCCCTTCCATATTTTGGGAGAGTGCTGGGGTTGAATATTAGTTCTAACACTTCCTGGCTAGTGATTTGGGACAAATTTTTAACCAATTTGTGTCTTAGTTTGATCCTCAGTACAGTGGTGACGTTCTATCTACTTCATCTACCTCAGAGAGCTGTGATAGACAAGACACGTATTAGTATTTTAAACATTGCCCATAATAAGGTTTCGATGAATATTTGTCATCATAATTACTATGTTTATTGTTGGTAATGTTCTAGCAATCATCCCCTTCAATAAATTTTTGTTCAACGCCAAGGTTTCATTCACTCATTCAATAATAATATTGATTTCTTACAGCACTCCAGAGACTCTGTTAGATACTTAGAAATGAAAATGAAGAAGGTAGTCTTTGTTTTCAGGAACATGACAGTGTAGTCCTCCTCCCACGACACTAGTGGTAATCCTATCACTTTACCATAACGTATCAAAATCATCTGTTTATTTGTCACTTTTCCCTTTGGATTGTAGGAACCTTACAGGCAGAAATGGATGTATTCACTTTTAGTCTCCCAATGCCTAGTGTACCTCCTGGCACATGGTAGGTTTTCAATTACTGTTTGTTGAGCTGAACAAATACCAACTCTACTTCATCACTCTAGTCTTACTCAACTCTTGGCAAATATTCTATAGGCAAGTCTCAAATTCATAAAAACTAGTTTATACCAGTTCGAAAAATTCCATTCTTATTTCTGTTGTGCTGAACAAACTCAAAAGTGCTACTGTACTATTTACTTATTATTTCTGATCATTTCAGAAGTCTGCAAACCTTTGACACACATCTGCTACAGCATCGTATAGGTTATGGGTAGAAGTGAAACTGTATTTATTTTGGTCATGTTTTCTTAGTAAGCACAATAAAATAATAATTGTGTACTTCTCTAGAAGAATCCATAAAAGGCCTTCACTATGAACAAATTTCAGTAAGGATCACTGTAACCGCAAGCCATTTATCTATCCTTTTCATCCTCTCTTCCCCTCCTTTATCTATCCATCCCTCTGCCCATCAGTCTATCCACTCATTCATTCACCAATTAATAGAGCTTAAACTCCATGACCAGAACAGTGCCTGGGAACTGAAGTCTTATGAATTTCAAGTATTTCTTACAGAACTTTCAGCATTTCAGTAGGAATAAAGGAAAAGGTTGTTATTGGCATCTTTAATCATAAACCATGTGTCGGAGTGTATATTAAATATGTTATATTTGAGGAAAGTTGTTTTCGTACATAGGCAAAATATTTTTAAGTTGCTTCGAGAAAGTAAAAAATCATTCCAGGAATTTAATGGAACTAGAACATTAGGAACTAATGAACAAATGAAGAGAAACAATCATGTGGTTCTTTTGGTTTTTTTGGCAGTTTTTGGCAGGGTCTGGGTTTGAACCTGCCACCTCCGGCATATGGGGCCAGCGCCCTACTCCTTTGAGCCACAGGTGCCACCCTGGTTCTAAGTACAATAGTGATCCCACCCCCCATTGCTCACTTGACAAATTGTAATCACTGCCAGTGCCAAGTGTGCTAAGAATGTTGATGATCTCAACCCCTCAACTCAAGTTTAATTGACCTGAAATACTTGCAAAAAATACCAATCATAGTAAAAGGAAAAATGTTTACCATGAATCCTTTATGTGGTTATACACTCCCAGAAGCAGCACATCAAGAAACACTTTCTCCTAAGAAGCTCCCACAGGAGCAATTCTACCACTGTAGTCCATGGTATTCAGCTTTCTCAAAGTCCGATTTCTTCCAAAAAAAAAAAAGTCAGGCCTAGATATGTCATTTCCTGAATAGTTATAGAGCTCCACCTGCTGAACAAGGCATGGACCAGCACACGCTAAAAGCCAGGAAATCTGAAGGGCAACAAAAGGATTGAATCAAATATATGATGGCAAGGAAATGATCACACACTTAGCCTCACAAGGGCTCCTTTGTAGGAGCCCCAACCATGTCAACCTTCATCTAGCACAATGACATGACCTTAAGGATCTTAATGACAAGGTTAACTTCATAAACATCAACAAGCAAAGATTGCATAGTCTATCTCTATGAGATTATTAGAAAGCTGGAGGAATTTAGGGCAATTTCCAGACTTACCAGTCTTCCCTCTACTGTATGTGGAGAACCTTAGCCCCAAATCTGTACTGAATCAATACTGATTGTGAATGTCTGACGATATCATCCCTGAAGAGCTTGTTTTCTCTCTCTGTTCTAAAACCATTGTAACATTTTCCAGGTGTTTCCCTTGAGAATGAACCATTAGCACTTCACAGAATATACTGCCCACCTGCTCTTCTGGAAGCAGCAACCCACGAGCTTAGCTGCAGGATCAGAAGTAATTATAGCCAGTGTCTCATCCTCGAACCTGCAAAGGCTGGCAAGTGAGACCTCCTCTGTGGTTGACCTTAGGGAGATAATTCTACCAAAGAACAACCTTTAAGTCTTCTGGTCTCTCTCGTTGTCTGAAAGATCCCAATTCCTCATTATTCATTATTCACTGTTTCCTGGGATTGCCAAAGGTTTTCCAGTTAGCTGATGTTTCCTGGGATTCCCAAAGGTTTTCCAGTTATCTGATGAATGTAAACACTGTCTTCTCATTATCTTATTTGTGAATTTTACTTCTTTAGTCTGAGTTTTACTTTGCTAGTCATTTATTTATTCTAGGACAACCTAATGGATTCACCAGCTCAACAGCTGGATGCTGGGTGTCCTTTTACTCAGAGGCAGCTATCTGCCTGAAGGTAGTCATCTACAAGAGCACAGACCCCTGAGCAGGGACCCTGCTGGGAACCTCTGAGAGACCATGTAAATCAGACCACGTTTTCTAAGTGCTGAAATAAACCTGCAGCAGCCTTGCAGGCAAAGGTATATTTTAGGATAACAAGCACTGCATATTTAAAAGTTAAATCTCTCATTACACGTTAGTGTTTCTCTCTCTCTCTCTTTTTCTCTCTCTCTCAATTCTTTCTTTGACACATATATACAATCTGTTTCTCACTGTGACTGTCTCTCTGTGTCTGTCTTTTTCTGTGACTTTCCTCTTTCTCTTTCTCTCTCTCTCCCTCCCCTTCTCCACCTTCCTTCCATCTTAATTTCCATAACGCACCCCTTTCATTAAAACGGTACAATTTTATTGCCAAATGGCTGCCACTAATTGGGCCCTATGAACCTATGCGCCTTATTCCATTCTTAGGATTTTTTTTTGTACTCTAGAGACCTGAAAGTATAAGAGTTTTCCAGGGAGGAAGAAATAGGTGGTTTTGTAACCACAAGATCGGAATGCTTGAGAAAGGTCTAGCCATCTGCCAATGCCTCTAGGAATATCAATTGCCAAGTCTTCTGATGATGCCAAGGCAATAATCAGCAAATTGATAACTTCACAAGAATGGACGTAGAGCTCAAGCCCAGGATACAGGCTATCAGGATTTAGATTCAGGTTGTTCTTATGACTATAGTACTCCGTCTTTGTTATAGGGATGTTTTGAACCAGTCTTCCACAAGTTTCAGATGAAAAGAAAGAACTTAAAGCAACTTCTTGTGTGAATCCCTCCCCCAAATCCTTTCCAACAGCCAGTCACACCAACATCTGATGGATGTTCTGCGTGGAACTGTAGCCAGCCTGCATGATCAGGAGGATGAACGAGGGTATTGGTAAGAAAGAGCAGGAAAGACGATTAAAAATTATCAGAATGGACAATGACAAGTTCAGGAAAGTTTTTCTTTTCCTTTTGTTTCTCTTTTTTAAACCTCAAATAAGTATATTCCAACTTCAGAAATGAGCCACTAAAATAAATAAAAATTAACTGAAGTTACCCAAAGAGAGAGGTGGGTTTCACCTACTAAATGGGCAAAGATTCTAAACTGAGAATGCCGAGTGCTGGCAGAGATGCAGTGGAAAAGGGAATCTGAGGATATTCATAAAGTGACAGATTGGTATACTGGTTTTGGAAAGCAGTCTCATGAAATATTGAGATCCTTAAAATTTTTCATACCTATTGACACAGTAATACAACTTCGGTGTAGAATTCTAAAATTATATTCTGAAATGGATAAAATATTAATGTACAAGGATGTTCAACACAGCATTATTCATTAATGCATAAAGAAAGAAAAACGGGAAACCACTTGAATATCCACCAATAGGGAAATAAGGAAAAAAATAGTTTGTGAAGAATTTTAAATATAGAGAAATTCAACGTATAGTGCTAGGAGAAACAAAGCAAAATATGAAATTATCTAAACTATGATGGCATGAATAAAAAAAATTGAATGTAGAATTATAAATAATCTTTTCTTTCTGATTTTTGTCATGCTGTAAAAATAAAGCAAGGATTTTTTAAAAGCCTTCCAAAATCTCTACAATATGCAAATATTGCTTTAATAATCAGGGGGAAAATGGCATTCTTTTGGCTGTGTCATCTGAGAGCTAAGGGCTTCCCAATACTTTGATTGAGACTTCAGAATTTAAACTCTTCTCACCAGCCCACCATGCTTTATTAGCTAAAATGTTCATTTCTAGCGTTAAAATAATCCTCTTAGTTCACCATAGTGCATTCTACTTTCATCCTACACTTGAAGGCAGAAATTTACTCATATAAATCTTTGAACTAGACTCTCCAACCAATTCTCTGAAGCATGGGTCCCTGAGAAAAGAAACTGCATAAATGTTTCCTTCTGAGATTCTTTGACTCTCTGATAACTTTCTATAATTATCCTTTATTGAATTAAATTACCACAGCCCTGATTACTCACCCACACATAGGATTTTCAGAAATCTTTTGGAGCAGTTTCTCAAATCCTCCAGGGTTTTCTGTAGTTGCAAAATCAGAGAATTTAGCTAAACTGGATGTTGCATGAAAATACAGTGTTACAATTTGGCTTACAAAAGTTCTCTGGGAACATTTTTACGAACCATATTTTGATGAATAAATGGAACTAGGGTAAGTGTCCCAATCATGTTCTGGGATGCTTGTATCTGGGAAAGGATATTCTTCTGTAGAAACTTCTTCCTGAGGCTCTAGGATTGGCCCCAGGGTGCCTTAGGACTGTCCTTGGTATCTATTTCCGTCTAAATTTAGTAAGCTCTCACAGAAGCTGTAGGTCTGATTATTCAGCATTATCTTCACTTTATTTATTCTAGATACCTATATTTGCCAGTTGTATGTATAGGAAATACTTTTTCTTAGCCTGCAGTTTTCTGATTCATTCTCTTTTCTTTTCTTTTCTTTCTTTTTTTACTCACCACTACACTAATGAGGACTGGTTCATTTTCTTAACACTGACTTTTAAACATTTTTATAAAGTCCAATTTGTTGGTTTTTTCCAGATAGTTTCAGTGTTTCTTTGAAATATTTGCCTATCTCAAGGTCACAAAGATACTCTTCTACAATTTATTCTAGAATGTTTTGGGTTTTAGCTTTGAAGTATAGGTCTATTACGATCTATCTCAAATTAATTTTTGTGAGGCATGCTTGAAATGTTAATTTTCCCCCATTTGTTCAGTTGTTTCAGAATTATTTTGTGGAAAAAATCACTTTACTTTCTCTATCGAAGTCTCTTGACTCATTATTGAAAATCATTTCAGTATACAGGTGTGGGTTTATGACTGGACTCTATCGAGTTCTACTATTTGTATATCCATACACCAATATCACATTGTCTCAGTTACAGAACTTAATAATGAATCTTCAGATCAGACTTGTGTAGGCCTCTCAACTTGGTTCTTTTTAAAGATTATTTTGGCTACTCTATGTCCTTTGAATTTTCAGATAAATTTTAGAATGAGCTCTTCAGTTGCTACAAAGTGTCTGTTGGGATTTTGATTAAGAATACATTGAAGTGACAGGTAAATTTAAGGACAATTGACATCTTAAGAATATTGAATCTTCTTATTCATGAACATGGTATATGTTTCCATTTATTTAGGCCTTCTTTAATTTTTCTTCGGAATGTTTTATAGTTTTCAGTGTGGAGATCTAGGGCTTTCATTAACTTCATTCCTTAATATTTTATGGTTTTTAAATTATATTTTAAGTGAGCTTAAAAATTGTTTTTTCCTTCTCTTATTTTCTGATGCTAGCTTATAGAAATGCAATTAATGCATACATATTAATCATGTAGCAATTAAATATTGATAAACTTATTCTAAACTTATTCTATTCATACAGTCCCCTTATAATGTTTTGACTATTTCAGTAGTTTACAATGGCACAAAATCAACACACATTTAGTAGAAACTGTACTTCAGATGCCCATATAATCATTCTGTTTTTCACTTTAAGTACAGAATTTAATACATTACATGACATACACTACACTTTATTACAAAATAGGTTTTGTCTTAGGTGATTTTGCTCAGCTATAAACTAAAGTAAGTGTTCTGGACATGTTTAAGTAGGCTAGGCTAAGACACGAGGTTTAGTAGGCTAAGGGTATCAAATGCATTTTCCACTTGTAATATTTTCAACTTACGATGGTTTATGAGATATAGCCCCACTTTAAGTCAAGATGCTTCTGCAATTGTTTGGTAGGCTTCTTTTCTTTTCTTTTTCTTTCTTTCTTTTTTTTTTTTTTTTTTGCAGTTTTTGGCTGGGGCTGGGTTTGAACTCACCACATCTGGTATATGGGGCCAGTGCCCTACTCCTTTGAGCCACAGGCACCGCCTGGTAGACTTATTTTCTATATAAACCATCATGTTATCTGTAAGTAAGACCATTTTACTTCCTTATTTTCAATCTGTGTATCCTTGTTTCTTATAGCTTTATTAATATAAAGTCATATAAGAAACTGAACATTTTTAATATATATAATTTGATAAGTTCTGACATTTTATAGACCCAAAAAACCATCACCACATGAACATATCCATTACAGGCAGTTTCTTCAGCCTTATGTAACTCCTTCTCATTTACCTTCCCTATCCAAATGCGTTTTATTTCTGTTATTTGTCTTATTTCTTTGGCTACAGCTCCAAATTGCATATATCAGGATGAAAGAGAGAATATCACTGTAGATCCTACAAATATTGAAAGGATAATAAGAGAATTTTATGAACACCTTTATGTCAGTATTTGACAACTTAGAGTAAATGGACAAATTCCTTGATAAGTACAACTTACAAAAACTGAAGCTAAAGGAAATGAAATTCCAAATTCTACTGTGTCTATTATAAAAATATTGAATTCATGTCAAAATCCTACTCACAAAGAAAAAGAAAGGCCCAAATGGCTTTACTATTGAATTCTATTGAATACCAAAGAAAAAAATAATAACCAATATCACACAAACACTTTTAGATAATGCAAAAGAAAGAAATACTTTCCAGCTTGAGTTCTAGCTACCAAGAAGAATGGGTAGTTCCCTCAGGGCAAAAAGTACATAAACAAATGTAGGTCTTACCTCGGGTGAATGGCTCCCTTTTTGCAAGGATCAATGTCCTTCCATTTCTGCCCATTTGGGATGTTTTCCACTGACTTTAAATAGTTGCTTCTCTATACTTTGTTCTTAGTTTATAATCATTATCAGTTCAGTATAAGCTACTCCATCATTATCTGAACTGAAACTTCCATTTTATTCATAGTTACAAAAAAATTTCAAGAATGACAGTACTCCTTCCCAATACATAAGATAATGGTATAGACTGATTCTTTGCTTGATCCATATATCAGACAGTCATGTCACATGTAGAAAGGAAGATGTTCTGATGGGAGGTGGGCTTCCTGAATGCACAGGGGGTGACAACAAAAAGACAACTCTCATTTTCTCCAGGTAATGATGGAAATGTAGTTATCTCAGCCCACATAAGGGATTTACTGATTATATTATCAGTTTTAAACTACATAAGTCTGGGAATTTTGACCAGTACTTTAAAAAGATTTCTACAAGGAAATCCCTACCAAAGGAAAGGGATACCTGCACCCCCATGTTTACTGAAGCACTATTAACAATAGCCAAGACATGGAGTTCACTAAGTGTTCATCAGCAGATGGATGGATACAGAAAGTATCACACACACACATACATAACAGAATAATACTCAGTCATTAAAAAAGAATGAAACCCTGTCACTTGCAGCAACGTGGGTGGAAATGGAGCTCATTATGTTAAGTGAAATAAGTCATGCACAAAGAGACAACTATCACATGTTCTCACTCAAATGCAGGAGCTAAAAATCTTGATCTCATAGAGATAAAGAGAAGAATGATAGAGACTAGAGTCTGGGAAGGGTGAGGAGGAGAAAGAAGAGCAATTGATTAATGGGCACAAACAGACAGTTAGGTAGAAGAAATAAGTTCTGGTGTTTGATATACTCTATAGTTCACAATAATGTATATTTCAAATTAACTAGAAGTGAAGATTTGAAATGTTTCTAACACAAGGAAATGATAAATATTTGAAGCAATAGACATCCTAATTATTATGATTTGATCATTACACATTGCATTCACGTATCAAAAGATCACATGTACCCTATAAATACATACAAATATTATGTGTCAATGAAAGTAATTTGAAAGCAAAATCCAAATTGTTAGATGTCATCATATTACATCTTAAGAGAAAGAACTCTTTGAAATAATTGTCTTGTTTTTCAAACCTTATAATAAATTCAAAATTATTAGACCAACTTTTAAAACTATAATAATTAACTTCATTTCATTTTTTGGCTATTTCAGACAAAAGAGAGCTTTGATTTAACTTATCCACATAATTTATTCATGAATGTACTTTTATGTTTAATAAGAAAAAGTATAATCAAAAAATTTTCAACCTAGAAATGCTTGTTGATTTTTTTCAAATTCTACTAGCATTTTAAAATATTTGTTTTTTCCACTTTAAATCTTGCCCCCTCCCCCAGTCCCACTCCTCAACTCTCTTCTCCTGTTCTTAAGCCACACTTCTGGAAACAGTTGCCTACATTCACTGACCCCATTTTCTTAAATTCCTTTTCAGTTTTAAACCATTGGGACTTGATTTCTGCCCCCCTAGGCTTTTAAAACTGTGCAAAAACCTTGCTATTAAAGCCAGTACATACTATTCTTTCTTAACTTACTGACCTCTTCGCAGCTTTTGGTGATGTTTGCCACACTCATTTATAAAAGAAAAAGAAAAAAGAATGAAACATTTTCCCTCAAGATCTGCTGCAACATGCCACTCTCCTGGTTCCCTGCCTGCAGCTCTGTCTTAGCTTCCTTAACAAACTGTTGTTTCCCTTTCTATCCTTGGAATGTCAATATTCCTCAAGGTTCCTGACTTGGTCTCCTTTTGTTCCTTCATTTTCAAAAAATGCTCCTCAGATATTCTCAACTCTTCCCATAGTTTTAATTATCAAGTTTACCTTGATGAATTTCAAATCTCCATTGGCAGCCAAAACTTCATTGCTCACCCCCAGATTGTTCATTTAACTACTTACTTCACTTCTGCACTTAAGCAGCCACATCAATTTGCTCCAAGCTGCATTCATCCGATTGGCTACCCCCAACTTCCCTCCCACCTGCTGTTGCTCCATTGTTCCTCGTCTCATGTCCATGAGACATTCAGTTGTTCACATCAGATTTCTTGGGAATCATCCTGACTCTTCTTCCTCCATCCTCCACATCCAGTCAGCCACTAGATTTCACTGGCTAGATCTCCTAGATATACTACAAGACTATCCAATTCCTTCCAAACCCGCTCTCTTATCCTAGCACAAGACACCACTATTTCTTACGCAGATCATATGTCCATGTTCTAACTGTTCTCCTTATCCTCAGTCTTTTCTCCCTCTATTCTCTGCACTGCAGCCAAATTGGTATTGTAAAACTAAAATCGTATCATGAAACCCCACTGCTCAAGGCCATTGGTTGGCTCTGCACTGCTCTCTCAAGGGGCGCTGTCTTTGGCATTCCTTACAGGGCGCTGTGGGATCTGATTGTAGACGTGCACCTGACCCCTTAGCATTCTGAACTCCCCCTGTCCTCACACGAAGTGCCTGATGGTATCTTGACACATCCATCTTTGTGCTTTTCTTCTAGCATCTTTGTACTTGCATGACTGTCCATTTGTCAGAGGCATCTACTTCGCCTGGAGGAAAAGGAGGATTGTGAAAGTAGGAATTTAAAAAGCAGGAAACAGTTAATGTTCAGTGTGTATTTACCATCAACAACAAAAACCCTCTCTAATCAGGATTACAAATAACTGAAGAAATATCCCGAGGGAATCAGAGAACAGTGCTTAGACCGTAAAAATAGAATACAAAGAGGATGAAAGAAAGTGGAGCGCCATCTCCCACCCTGCATGTGAGTGGAGGGCTTTTGGGTGGAGGAGCAGGATCCTGATGGGGTACGGGCTGAGCATGGCTTAGAGGAGGGGAATAGGGAGGAGAGGCTCTGCCGGACCTGGCAGGATAAATACAGAGCACTGGAGTCTGCATCAGAATTGCTAACCATGGTGAACAGCATAGGAGATTTGTGTTGAACCCTAACCGATACTCACAATTTATTGCCATTCTAGGGCATATTCCACACTACCATAAAGGGAAGCCTTGTTAGCTATTCATCTTGTCCTTGACAGCTGCCATTATAACACTTCAACTCTTTGTTACTTTCCCATCTGAAATGTGTGGGTAGCACTGCATCCTCCATTTATCAGGAGCTTGGGATACTCCAACAGAGAGTGATGGGGTCCTGATACTCAGAGATGAGATGAGAGTGTGAAAGGGAAAGTCCCAAGTCCTAAGACTTGGGTTTAACTGGACAGCACTGAGAACTATCCCTATCACACACTTCTTACATGGTATTGTGATAACACTTTCCCACCTTCTGCTAGACCATAGGCTTATGAGGGTGAAAACCATGTGGATCTTGGTCACTCTTATATCCAGTGCTCAGTGCAGTGCCTGATACACTGTAGGTACTCAGTAAACATTGATTGGTTAAGTCAATAATTTAATAAAGAATGAGTGATTTTAAAGACAATAATTTTAGCAGTTCCTTTAAATAAAGAGACTGTCAAGATGGTGGTGCCTTTATATGCTAAGCATCCGAGACCTAACACTTTTAAAAATTAAGCAAAGGGACTGAATTATTGATAATTTTAAGTGATTTTAGACTTTTCTATTCTGTTGTTAACACTTTCCAACTTCGGGACCTGTTCATGGACTCCGGTATTCATCATTTGGAATACCACATGTACTCAGTATTACAAATGATAAAGTCACTGATTGCCTGACATCTAGAAAGTTAGTCTAAGCAGATATGTCATTATGAGGAAACTCCCTTCCTTCCATTTGCAAAAAAATACAAGGCATACAGAAAATTATTATGTTACGCTATTTTCCTTTGTACTTGTGATGGGGTGAATTACGGCCTTCTGAAGATGTTCATGTCTCTAACCTCAGAATCTGAATGTTACCTTGGCAAAAGGAACTTTGTAAATGTGATGAAGTTAAGAGTCCTATTCACAGAGAAAATGGGGCTATTATTCTGGATTCTCCAACAGACTTAATGTAACCCACGGGTTCTTATAGGTGAGGGAAAGAAGGATCAGAGTTAGAAAAGGAGAGATAAGGATGGAAACAAAGTCAGGGAGATTTGAGGATATTCCACTGGTGGCTCAGAAGACAGCGGAAGATGCCATGAGATGCAGGCAGCTGCTAGAAGTGAGAAAAGTCCAGGAAACAGATCCCCCTGAAGAGCTTCCAGAAGGAATGTAGCCCTGAGGACACCTCAATTTTCAAACTTCTTTTAAATGTGGAAGTTAAAAAAAATTAACTTTCAAATAAAATTAAGATACAGGGAAAGGGGAAAGGGAGGGGAGGGGAGGGGGGAGTATGGGTGGAGGGAGGGCAATTGGTGGGATCACACCTACGGTGCATCTTAGCAGGGTACTGGGGAAACTTATTAAATGTAGAGTATCAATGTCTTTATATAATGATCAA